>MU189451.1:72393-83156 GCA_016904865.1 Pissodes strobi | reverse complement strand
TTGTATATAAGCTAGAATCATTTAACTACCAGTGGTCGATCATCTTTCCCGAAGTAATATATTTCTATATATTTTATGTAATCACTGTTAGGTATATTTTATTTGATTTTAACCTGTGCGTAATTCTATAGTTCTTATTTCAGATCGAGTATGTCGTGTTCTCGAGGTAAAAAAATTTGCGAACTCGCTATAGAAATAAACCAGTCAACTAGCACGTTAAATGTGGATAATATGAAATTATCTTCGGAACTATCCAATAACAAGAAAGATACTTTTGTCACTGAATGTGTACAGGGTGGTGGAAATGAACATTTTGAAATGAGCTTGGGAAACATTAAATCTGCAACTCCATCGGAAGATCCTTCAAATGAATCTGGTACGTATTCCTTTAAATTTAAGGTTAACTACGAAAAATTATAAGGCCAGTCGGGTTTTAAACGTTATTAGAAACATAAAACATATATATTTCAAAAAGCATTGCTGAAGTTCTATTGTTCTTGGCAAACTTATTAACCAATTGAACTAGCTGCTCTTAATAATTTAAAATGAGTGTTCAACGCCCGTGGCACCACTATTATCTTTAAAATACCATTTCAAAGAAATATATACATTCTATCTATCAGGTGCAAAATATTATATAGATTTTTTTACTTGTAGGAGTTCCGAGCAGTGCATCAGCTGCTACCGAAAATTCCCGCCATTCCAGTTCCTCTTCATCAAGTGGTTCTTCTTGTTCATCAAGTAATGCATCCAGTAGCAGCGAGTCGTCTGAAGACTGTGAAGATTTGATAAACGATCAAACTTATATACCCAAAAGTGATGACGAGTCTGAAGATGACAGCAAAGCAGATAATATTGATGGAAACACGATCAACAGTCCTTTAAATTTTAACGCTACTAATCCATCTACATCTACTCAAATCAATCCTATTTTAGTATGTCCAGCCAAGAAAGGTGTCAAACGTAAAAGAGACACAGGAACGTGGCAAAGAAATCTTCAGAAAAAATTAAGAAATTGCGGAGAGGCGTACGAAACACATACACGAAAGAAGGTGATCAGAAATAAGAGAGAAATTAAAGCTGCATGCGGTGAAAAATGCAAATTGAAGTGTTCTTCTAAATTTGATCAAGAAGAGAGACAGAAAATTTTCTCTACCTACTGGTCATTGGGTAATATAGAAAAGCAGAGAGATTTTATTAATAATTCTATGACGCCTATAGTACCACAATATCGCTACGTTCGTGTTGGTGGTACAAGGAAACAACGGCAGAATAATAATGCCTACTATTTTATTAAACAAGGACAGAAGATTCGGGTTTGTAAGGTATTTTTTGAACATACTTTGGACGTAAATGATCGGACAATACGCACGGTACAAGAAAAACGGAATAAGGTAGCAGGCGTGTTACTTGAACCAGACCAACGGGGAAAACATGGCAAGCAGAAGACGCTTGACCCGGCCATACGCGAAGGAATTCGACAACATATCAATTCAATACCGAAAATAGAAAGCCATTACACCCGAGCAAATACTTCCCGAATTTTTATAGATGGCAGTCGTTCATTGGCAGATATTCATAGAGATTATGTAGCTAACTGCAAAGAACAGAGTAAGGCATTTGGAAGCTATGCTATATTCCAACGGGTGTTTACGTCTGAATTCAACATTTCATTTTTCGTACCGAAGAAAGATCTGTGTGCAACCTGTGTGGCTTACGAGAACGCTGCTAAAGAAGAAAAGGATAATTTAAAAGAGGAATATGATCGTCATTTGGCCGAAAAGGTTTTGTCAAGGGAAGAGAAAAAGCGCGACAAAGAAAATAAAAACTTTAAAGGCATTATTGCGGTATATGACCTCCAAGCAGTTATGCAGATACCCAAAGGAGATGTGTCTGTGTTCTTTTATAAGTCGAAGCTAAACGTATTGAATTTTACTATTTATGACTTACAGACAAATAACTGCGAATGCTACGTTTGGGACGAGTCCAACGGCCATCGAGGTGTGAACGAGTTAGGTACCTGCATTTTAAAATATTTGCAGAAAAAAGCTAACACAGCTGACAGCAAAGTTATATTTTACTCTGATAACTGTGCAGGCCAGCAGAAAAATAAATTCATGTTGGCTTTGTACCTATATGCCGTACGCTGTCTCGGAATAAAGTCAATCACTCATAAATTCTTGATCAAGGGGCACACTCAAAATGAAGGAGACTCGGCACATTCGCTCATCGAAAGACAAGTAAAGCGCCAATTAAGAGGTGGACCCATATACACACCTGACGCCTTTATTGCCGCTATTAGATCCGCAAAAAAGCAAGGAACACCTTTTTCTGTAAATGAACTATGTTTCGAGGATTTTTACGATTTGAAAGAACTTGCGTCTGACATTGGTCCCCTTACTATGATAAATTTAAAGCTCACGAATGTAAAAATAATTAAAGTTTTGCAAGAATATCCAGCGTCTGTGTTTTACAAAAATTCTTACAATGATGTTGACTTTAAGGAAGCTAAAATAATAAATAGAAAAAAAACAAGAAACGATTTAAATATACGTTTGAAGCCTGCATTTACGATAAAACCAGGGTTAGCAGAAAGAAAAAAAAGTGATCTTATGGATTTGATTAATAAAAACCACATCCCAAAATACTACACAAACTTTTACAAAGCTTTGTAATGTATCGTTTGGTTTTAGATTTAAGACGCTTATATATTTTTATATTTTTTAAGATAAATAGACATATATGTTTTCTGAGAAACATCCCAAAATATTACACTAAAGATTTATAATGCATCATTTGGTTTTAGATTTAAGAAGTATGTTAATATATTTTTATATTTTTTTAATAAAAATAGACATTATGTATATGTTTTCTGAGAAATATTTGTTTTAATGTTTTCTTATTAGGTTTACCCATAGTTGGTTATAGTTTTGTCAAAAGTTATTTAACATGGTAATAATTCCAAACATTATAAGTCATAATGTTATTTTGATTTGTATCAAGAACGTCTTATTTTTACTTATGCCATATTTTAAAATCAAGGTATACGACAAGAACGTCCCAACTGTGAACCAATGTTTTATTATTGCAATAACGTCTTTTCACATCTTTCGACTTTCTTTAAAATACTTTAGTTACTTCTAACAATAGTCAGTTCAACTAAATTTACAATTCAAGTAACTTTAAAGTATTTGATTTCCTAATAAAAATAAATTGAACATTTAAATCGCTGTTTTTAAACAATGAAGATTTTTGAGTTATGACGTTGTTGTATTTAATGAGCGATATATATATATATATACATATATATATATATATACAATCTAAATAGATAGTAGATGCTAATTTTAAAGTAAAGACCTACCTTTAATTAAACTATAAAGCAATACACAGGAAACATACGCTTAATAAAAAAAAATCTGATAAATTATTAGGCTTTATTTATGAAGAACTTACTTAGTTATTAAAGAACTAAAATCAAACTTCGAATACAGCAAAAAATACCAAATATTCAAACTCGCTTCATCATCGATATTCTTCAACAAATCAGAGGCTCCATTATTAATAGGTAAATTTCTCCAGAATTCCAACCTGTTTTCTGGCATTAAAGCAGTTAAAGTTTTAAGTATATTATTCTTCCTCTATTTCGTGATACTCCTTTGCGATTTCTTATTTTTTGGAGATTGATCACCATTTTTGTTATTCTCACTTTTTAAGAAATTTAAGTCATATGAAAATGAAAATGAAAATGAAAAATTTATTCAATGCTAGAACATCATACAATGTTTGCAATACGTCAGTCGTCAAGTGTTTTTAACATACAGTTTAAGATTACTATAATATGAAAACAAATACATACATGCTACTTACAATTCACATGACAATTCACTTATTATCACAATACAATGTCTGAGAAATTATTAGAATTATATTCATCAGTGGAATAAAAGCATTTACCAATTAAATAACTTTTTACTCTAGTTTTAAATTTTACAGCAGATAGCATTTTGACTGAGAGCGGTAGTAGGTTATACAGGGTGTTTCCTAACCTCGGTAAAAAATGAAACTGGTGAAACCTCACATGTAGTATAAATTTTTTTCGAATGTCGCTTCATTTTCAAAATATTTGCACACCTTAATATAGGGTTTGAGCACTTTATTTTGTGTTCATGTAGACCTTCTCAACCAGTTCATTGGCGGAGATCCGGGTAACGACTACTAGAATTTCGCGAAAGTAATAATACGGGCCTGTTAAACGCACAAAATTCTTATGTTATTTGATAAAAAAGTTAATTTTAAGCAAATTAAGTTTCTTGCATTTTTCTCGTATCTCTTACAGTTTTCGAGTAAAAAATTATTTTCTTGTTTACGTCACAAGAATCTCATCATTTTGTTGTTTAAATAAACGAGTAGGCTTTGCGTGAATACAAAATAAAGTGCTCAAACTCTTTATTAAGGTGTGCAAATATTGTTCGAATATCGCTTCTCATTATTTACTGATAAAAAGAAATCACGAAAAAAAATTTTTGCAACACCCTGTATTTTGAAAACTAAGCGACATTCGAAAAAATTTTATACCACACTTTCGTCTTAAAATTACGTGATGATTCACCAGTTTCATCTTTTTACCGAGGTCAGGAAACACCCTGCAGAATTTAGGTGCGTAGAAAGATATGCCAGTTTTAATTTTATGAATTCTATGATAGTTTGTATAAATTAATTGTCTATTCCGAGTAAAGTATTCGTGAACGTTTTCATGCGTTGTATAGTTTGGTATATTTTTCTTCATATACACCATACACTGATAAATGTAGAGACATGGGACTGTTAGAATCTTAAAGTCAATAAACCACTGTTTGCAGTCTGCTTGAATTTTTGCCATTATTCGTATGGCTTTTCTTTGAAGCCCGAAGACTCGTTTACTGTTAGGGGCATGCCCCCATGCAAGTAACGCATAACTTATCCGGGATTCAATGCATACATAGTAAGCTGATCGCGCAACCCTTTCGGACACCACATTCACCAAGTTTCTCAGTGCAAATACACCAGATGCCACTTTATTGCATAACTTATCAATATGGATATTCCAGTTCATTTTTGGATCAATATGGACACCCAAAAAACGAACCGATTCAGAAGATTTTAAGTCCCGGAGGAGTCTCAAAGAAAAATAAATGATTTCTGTTTTGGACTGATTCAGATTTAATTTATTCCCCGAGAACCATTTGGTGACCCTAGATTGTGTCTCCGTCATATCTGCTTTGATTTCGTCAGGTTCTTTTCCTCTTTTAAGAACATTTGTGTCGTCGGCGAACAACACAAACTCAGCACCGGAGTCGCAACTTTCGAGATCCATTATATAAATCAAAAAGAGTAGCGGCCCCAGCACCGAACCCTGCGGCACGCCGAAGACTAGATCTGCCAAATCTGACAGTTTACCGTTTAGGTCGACTATTTGTTTTCTGTTACTAAGGTATGACGATATTAAATTTCTGCTATTTCTATCAAATGTATAATGTTCTAATTTGTTCACTAGCAGTCTGAAGGAGACACAATCAAAGGCCTTACTGAGGTCGCAAAACAGAGCTCCCCTGTTATCATATCCTCCGTTTGCCAGTTCTACCAATTTATTTATAGCCATTGTTGTTGAGTGTGAAGTTCTAAATCCAAATTGATTACAATAATTAAATAAAGCGTAGGTTTCAAAAAAAGAAGTGATTGTATTTTTAAGGCTTTTTGGCATATCTTTGAGATTATTGGTACAATGGAGATTGGTCTGTAGTTATCTAATTGATCACTGGGCCCTTTCTTGTGAATTGGCACTACCCTGGCTATCTTTAACACTGACGAATAAACTGAGTCCCTAATCGACAGATTTATAAGTTTGGTAAGGGGATAAACTATTTCATTTAAAACACTTTTAATAATTTTACTATTAAGACCAAAATAGTCACGGCTGTTTTTATTCTTAAGACCTTTAATTAAATCTCTGGTCTCATTAAATGTAACATTTGATATAGTAAAGGTTAGATTGTTTAGTTTAGCTGAATTTGAATTTACATAAAGCTTAATGAAGTCTTCCGATGATGTATCACAATTAGGAAGGTTTTCTACTAGTTTACCGGGGATGTCTACAAAAAACTGGTTTACCAGGTTTGGTTCTAATTTGTAATCTGTGGGCGATTTTTGATTTCCAAGTGGAGTACAACTTTTTACTATGTCCCAGACAGCTTTAGGGCTGTAGTTGTGATCATTGAGATAATTTTCATTTGCTTGTTTTTTTGCATTTTTTAGTTCTGAGCGATAGTAATTTGTGTACTTTTTTAGCAGTGATTTGGTGTAATCTGAATTATAGACACGTGCTAACTCCCTGTAAAAATTTAGTACTTCCCGTTTAGCTTTGAGCTGATCACCAAACCAGGAGACTATAGGTTTATCTTTTTAATGGACAAAGGATTTTTCTGGAAATGCCAAGTCAGCACAGTTCTTTAAGAATGATAAAAACAGAAATTGAATTTAATTTCTGTATTTATGTTATTGTTTGATACAAAATCCCAACATATATTACTTACTAAATGCCTAAAGTGGGAAAGTCCTTTTATTGTTATTGGTCTATATTTAGTACTTACTATTGGTTCCTTTTGTGGTGGTGACATTTTAAATTCGGCAACAACTGCTAGGTGATCAGAGAAACCCACATCCACAACATGACCTTCACATTCATACATATTAGTTAACACATTGTCTATGCATGCATTGCCTCGTGTATTTTTTATTAGAACATTTAAACCATACGAGTGAATGAGATCCTCAAAAACCAACAGTTGGGTATTATTATTTAAAAAATTTATATTAAAATTCCCAATTATAAAAAGTGCATAACTGAGTCGAGTCTCAGTATCCAGAATTACCTTCAGAGTATTTAAAAAAACGTTATAGTTACCTGTTGGGGGCCTGTAAACATTTATTACTAAAATTTTTAAAATGTCTGATTGTATTGCGCAAATCTCACAATCCATCTCAGATGACAGATTTGTTAGATCATCTCTTAAGAAAAAAATTTCAGCTAAAGAATCAATTATAGCTATTGCCACACCTCCGTGCCGATGGTACCTGCGTGTAAAGTATGATTTTACTGTGTAGTTTAATATACAAAATTGATTTATTTCATTTTGTGTCATCCAATGCTCACTGAAACAGAGAATCTTATATTTGAACTGATTACCTTCTATTTGTAATAGCTTATTTTTTAGACATTGTGTGTTTATAGAGAGTATGTTGAAATTGGAAACTCCAGGGTTTTCAATTAACTTTACATAAGTGGCTGAAATATTAACTTCTACGCATGTGTTTGGACGAAAGTTCGTTTTATGTTGATTTACTGAAAAAACCTTGACTCTGCTAGGAACTCCTTATGTCTTTCAATATTGAAACGCTTGATCCCGATGTTCTAGGACCAGAAATTTGGATCATATAATTCTTGTTTTTTAGACATTGGGGCATTTACCAAAAACCTCTTCAAATATTCCTTAGCATCCGTAAAAAAATTTTTATACGATAAATAGTTTTTCCCCTTGTTGCTCAAATGTGTAAAATATTCTTTAAATAAACACGTGGTTGTTGCTTCTTCGTCTTATAAGAGGAAGAAAAATCTTCCCACCCAAAAAAAAAACATTAAAATCCTAAATCTTTGGAGTTTTTTTCATTAAAACTTCAGCCTAGTTGTGAAAATGATCCGCGGACATAAAGGTATGTTCTGACTCAAAATATTTCAAAACAATTTCTTTAATACAGACTTCCGATGAGTTTACAATATGAATTAAAAAACTGAAAAGGGTTCAATTTTTATTTTGCGACGAGCAGTTGTCTACCCATAACACAATACTTTCATAATCTCTCATTTCCAAAAAATATATAAAATACATGGTTAATGTCTTCCTTTTGCCTTCCAGTAAGGCCTTCATGCCAAAGTAAGGGCAATAGGCACAAATAAAACATATATCTAACCAAAGAATCCAGATTACCTTTTGAAATCTGCAAAAAAGTATGCAGTATTATTATTTTTTACTGAACCTCTTTATCTAATTTGTAGGATGAACGTGCTTCATTAGCTTTTGTTATATGGATTTCCAACTTAAACATTCCTCACAATCTGAACAAAGATTTTCTTTTGTATGTTCCGGATTATGGAGCAAAAACGTTTCGCAAATTTCACACTCTTCGTGGCCGAGCTTAGTAAACGACATGTTCATTTCTTTAGCAACGACATTTCGAACAGACAGAATCGGGGTTTTTTCTCTAAAATCTGAATACAAAAGCTGAATACTTAGATCACTAGGTAAGAATCTTTTAGGGGATACGTGTTCCCTACGGTAATGAAATTAAATGTTTTAATCTGCGGTCTTAATACATCTCTATCAGTTTTAGTAGTTTTGGCATGCTTGCCTTGTATGCTGCTCCTGTGACTGATAATCTTTTGCATGTTTCCAGTAAAACAGTCTTGCAATATTTGATCATAATTTTTTATACCTTAATGTGGGCAAAAAAAATAATTTACAAACCTCAACCCCATTCCCAGACCTACATTTGAAGTAGTACCAAAGATCTTGTTTCTTCTCGACTTCCGCCGTCTATGGCGTTTAACTTCTAACGATGTCACATAACTCAATGTCAATGTCATAACAATGTCATTGTCAATGTTTATGAATATATTTTATTTCGACTCAATTATTGTCTTAAGAGTGGTAAGTACCGACTTTGCAGAACATACCCCTTTCTAGTTTAGAAAAGGCGGATACCACGATTAAGCTTGCCAATTGTGATGTTTTGTGCACATACGACTATTTGTATAAGGAGATATTTTCATTTTTAAAGGCACTTATCACTTTTAAGCTAAGAAAAAAGGATGTAAAATGGTGTGATGTGTACAATATAAACCATAACTCAATTTAGCCCGAAATTGGAGATACCACTTTTAAGCCAAGCACGGCAGAATATTTCCACTCAGTTCATGTTGGCCTTTACTACGCGAAGTTGTGCACGTTTTGTTCAGACAATCTCATTGCGCTTGAAGTCGTAACAGTTTCATTGAAATTTCAAAGGTATGTATTTAGTATGTAAAACAAAATATTGCGCTTGAACTTTTTGTTCTCTATTTGGTCCAAGATAAAATAATGTAAAATTTTATAATTATATTTGTGAAAATACCGAAATTTATCATTCTGGCCTGATAAGCACATTGCGCCCGAACATGTAACTATTTTGATTTTTCTTTTGTTTTAGATATTCCGCAAAAATGTTGAATCGAAAAACGTACCATTTGCAGAATCCGGAACATATAGAAGAAATAGCAAGGTAACTGGAAGAGAATAACGAAGACGATCCGATTTTGAATGAGGATTTGGGAGAAGAAAGCGACATCGCTTCAGAAGATGAGGTAGAACAACGTAATGGTGATTCTGAAACAGAGCAAGAGGGCGAGAGCGATGATGATGATACAGGTAACAGCTTTTTTTGGGAAAAGATAATACTACCAAGTGGAATAAAAATCCTCCAAGAGCAAATGTACGTTGAGCTTCTCATAATATAATTACTCGTATACCAGGTGCAAAATGTAACGCTAGGCTTTCTAAAACTGCTGTTGAATGTTGGAGCAATCTATTCAACGACGAAATGTTCGATATGATGTAAGGTACACCAATCAGTACATGGACATCATTAGAAGCAATTTTTCTAGAGAGAGAGACATAAAACCTATAAATGTAATTATTGAAATAAGAGCTTCTATCGGCCTGCTGTATGTAGCAGAAGCTTACAGAGGAAATCAGCAAAGTCTTGAGGAACTTTGGAGAAGCGAAGGAGATAGTGTTGAAAAATTTGGTCTTGTGATGAACATCAATCGGTTTAAAACTCTACTACGTGGTCTTCGTTTTGGCGACCGAGATACAAGAGAAGAAAGGAAGAAAGAAGATCGACTTGCTCCAGTTCGCGACATTTTTTTACAAATTCGTACAAAACTGCCAGAGGAGTTATATTCCTGAGGAATATACAACAATTTATGAGATGCTTCCAGGATTTCAAGGTAGATGCCCTTTTCCCCAGTAGGTACATCCCATTGAAACCGAACAAATATGGCATAAAATGTTTTGCACTTGTTGATGCAAGAATGAATTACACTTATAATATCGAAGTATACGCGGGATCTCAACTGGAACGTCCTTTTTGTGTCAGCAACAAGTCAACAGCAGCAGTAAGTATACAGGATGGCTGAGCCCTTATTTGGATCTGGCAGGAACATCACCGCTGACAATTGGTTTACCGACATGGAGCTTGTAGACGACCTAAAACAGAAGAAACTGTCTTACGTTGGGACGGTCCGAAAAAATAAAAGGCACTTACCATCAAAACAAGAGAGCAATTCAGCAGCTTATTTGGCTTTAGTGAAGGAAAGACTTTAGTGTCGTACGGCCCAGCAAAAAAGAATGCGATGTGATTCTCGTGTCAACGCTTCATAGCGACAATTCCATCGATCCTGATTCCGGAGAACAGAAGAAACTCGAGATTATAATAACAGTTCATCGAAAGGAAGCGTCGACACTGTAGACAAAATGTGCGCTACATTCAATGTCTCCCGAAACATCAAGCGTTGGCCAATGGTCATATTTTTTACTATGTTGAATGTGAGTGGCATCAACTGTCATGTCATTTACCTTGGTAACAATTTGGAACCAATGCACCGAAGACTATTTCTAAAACGTTTGGCC
>MU189451.1:32298-72383 GCA_016904865.1 Pissodes strobi | reverse complement strand
GTTCCGATACATTTAGTTCTTTTTGGTGCTTTTGAGATTACTTTTGGTCAGTTTGGGTTAGTTTGGGTTAGTAGTTCATCACGCATATGACATCATGTGTGGCAAATGTAGCATGCACTTTTTCGCAATTTGATGCCCCATAACAGCAAAACAGAAAGATTTTCAATGTTAAAAGTACTACGGCGGACGTAGCGCGATGAGAGAAATTCTCACAAATGCAGCCAATCACTTGAGAAATGCACTCGGTTAATTGGCCATGTTAAGTCAGCTAGAGTAGTGGAGGACAACTCCGTTCGCAAAGCCATCTCCAAAAACTGACGATTTCGCAGAAAATGTGAGAGAAATACTCGTAGCGCGAGTAATGAAGTGTTTAGACTTTTAACACGTTCACTGCCGTAGGTATATTTGCTTGTTTGGCCATAACGCCACGGTATTTTTTTGAAATCTGTTCCTACAGGCCAATAACGCCACTGAGTAAAGTATTGCGTAACTAAAAGTCTTCTAGCGAAAATTTTGAAAAATAACGCCTCTAGCCTTCAAAAATATTTTTTTTGTAGCTCGGTCCTATAGACCGAGTCGGCGCAGGAGGATCTCGTCTTCGATTTGCGACACTCGGTCCGGTACCGCGGTCCGTATTGATCTGTTGTGACGCGTTTGCGCTTGTTGTTCGAATCTTTTCAGGGGTCCACGTTGATTAGTAAGGCCGACTCAACTTATATACATTCTAGGAGGCATATTTTTCGATATTTGACAAATTTCTCAAAAAAAATTTCCGGTAAGATTTGGGTTCTGAAATTTTTAGAGGTTGATCAGGAACCCTTTTTCGATACTTAAAACATTTGCCAATGAATTAAAATAAAAGACGAAGATATGAAAAAAATTATAAGATATCTATGTTGTACTGACATTAGTAGAATTAAAAAAACTCAAAACTGCTAGGTGCGAACTTGTCTCACAGGCCGGCTCGGTCTATTAGCATGCTTATTGGCACTAAAGAAAAGACCGGCGGCGCTCGGGAACCTTTAAACGATCTCGGTCTTATAGACCGAGTTGGCGTGTGCGAACCGTTTTATCTCGGTCTATAGGACCGAGTTTTTATAGTTGGAACACTTCGTTCTCGGTCCTATAGACCGTGACGGCAGGGAACGTGTTAAGAAGGTATAAATTTACTTTACTAGCTTAATTTGTCCTTTTTATATTTAAATTCCCATAATATTTCTCAGGTACTTTGAACCTTCTGCTTTATACATGTTTTAATAGATGAATCAAGTTACAAACTGTCAAATAAATTATTTTAATAGGTATTACCTTTATTTATAATGTTTTTGACTTTAGTATACGTTACTATTTAGTTTAACCTTATTACATAGTTTTATTCATTTGAATCACGTATTAAAAATTGCCTTAATCGCCCTTTGAAATATCGTGTATCAAATAATAACCGAGGAAATAATTTTGCATCAGCTAATACTTTTTGAATCTCCCCTCACAGGCTGCTCGCTGCTGCAGGTACAGTAAAAACTAATTTTTTGCCGTGCTGCGGCTTTTGCGTTTGATCCAAAAACATCAAACGATTTTTGCTGAGTGAATCTACTCGATATTATTTGTACTCTGCTTATAGTGCGCCAAGCGAGTGAACCTTAACGACGACTGAGGGGGGTAGAGGACTAGCACGTAAAAAATCTTGCCTTCCCATAGTCGCACGAGGTTATTCTTACCATATTATTGTTGATAATATTGATTAGTTTAAGACGTTAAAATTAATTACAGTTTTTTTTATATTACAGTCTTATAGTACAAAATATGTCATATAATAATATCTTATTTTTATAATAAGGATAGTATTCTATGATATTTGTTGTATGTATTACAAATCAATCAAATCATGCATTACATAAATATGTAATAATAAGTAGAATTCGTTTCCCGAATGTTTTGTATTTACGTCATCGATGACGTCGCTTAATTTGAAAAAAAAACGGTTTATCGTAGCTAATTCATATAAATTCTCTAGCGTTCAATTTTTGTATTAAAAGTTAGGCAATATTGAAGCAAGTATGTTCCAAAACGCTCTTTATAGAACGTTCGGATTTGTTTTGTAATAAAAATTTGAATTTAGAGAGTTCAGTTAAGAGAGTTATCCGAAATATATAAAAATTAGTTAACCGCGTATAATAATCACCAAATGCAAGAAAAATATAAGAAAGGTTAAAAATCGTCAAAGATATCATCAAATTAAGGGTCTGATGATATATAGGTTGTGTCGATTTTGCAAATTTTCTTTTTTTTTTCGCTACAAAAGGGGTGTCCTATAGAGTAGCTTAAGCCAAAAAAATCGGAGGATTCGCCACATTTGAGCCGAAAAAATATCCGTGTTTTGAGCCTAAATTGCCCTAGAAGGGCAAACTTCCACTACGACTTTCCCAGGTGTAACGTGAAAATATTGAAATTGTAACGTGAAAATAATGAAATTTTAGTAACCGACACCGGGGACCTGGCACAGTGTTTCCAAAAGTTGCACATTGTCTTATGGGGAATAACAGTGTTATTTACTTTTTAAGTATATTTAATATTCCACTTCACGGATGACCCTCCGCTCGCTTCGGGGGCGCAACCAAACAAAACTAACCCAAGGCATGCCGGAAATAAAAAAAAATTGAAATTTGCCAGTCGAAAATGCAAATATTTTTTAGTTTGTTTTTCCTCATTTGGGAATGTCTTGGGTTAGTTTGGGTTAGGTTTGTTTGGTTACGCCCCCGGAGCGAGCGGAGGGCCATGTATGAAGTGAAATATTTGACGAATATATACATACCTACAAAGGAATAGTGTAATCGAATGAGTGTCTCTTTCATTTCGATGTATGAATGCAAATGCACATTGAAAAATCATCCAAGCAGCCACGTTTACCATAGGCGGGCAATGATATCATTATGGCAGGATCGACCATCCCTTCATCTTCATTCAATCGGACTACTGGGGGTCTTGGTCAACAGCTATATGTCCTGGCATGACCACGTTGCTAACGTCGCAAAATCAGCCTCCCAGAAGCTTGGTACGCTATTTCGCAACAAAGAATGTATACACCGCAGCAGTTGCTCTTGCTTTACAAAGCGCAAATAAGACCGTGCTTAGAATATTGCTCACACATCTGGGGTGCCACGCCAGAGCACACCCTAAAGCTACTGGATTCCATTCAGAAGAGAGTTGTGCGTCTCGTCGGTGACCCGGAGTTGACACGGAATCTGGATAGTCTGAAAGACCGCAAACATGTGACCGAGAAATCCCTGTTTTACAGATACTTTTACGGCAGATGTTCCCAGGATTTGGCCCTCCTTATCCCGCCCCTGCCAACGCCTGTCAGATAGTCAGGATAGACGGCAAGAGCGCACCGGTTCGTCGTACAACTGGAAACACCTAAAACATCGCTTTACAAGAACTCCTTTGTCTGGCGCACTGCATCACTGTGAAACTCACTCCCAGGACGCATATTCGGATGTAACAAGCAAGATGTCCATTCGACTATGCCGAACGTTTCTTCATGTGAGACGTGCACGATAGCATTTAGTCGTATGTCGTGACTGTTACATAGAATCAACAAATAAGTCTTCAATTATTTAAGCACTTCATGCATGGCCCTCCGCTCGCTTTGCTCTCTATACGGGGGCTCAACAAATAGAAACTAACCAGGTGCTAACCAAAACTAACCCAATTTTTTTTCATATTTTGGGTTAGTTTTGGTTAGCACTTGGTTAGTTTCTGTTTGTTGAGCCCCCGTAGCGAGCGAAGCGAGCGGAGGGCCATGCATGAAGTGTTAAAATAATTGAAGACTTATTTGTTGATTCTATGTAACAGTCACGACATCTGACTAAATGCTATCGTGCACGTCACATATAAAGAAACGATCGACATTACCGAATGGACATCTTGCCTGTTACATGCGAATATCCTCCCAGGACATCTGTTCCCCTAACTAAATATTCAAGAACCGTGTCAAACAACATCTTCGGAAAGGTGGTATGTCGGGCACTGTGCTCTGAGCGGTTCAGTTCCACAAATGAATTTAAAATGAATTTTCGCTTCAAAATACATGACAAATTCGTCCGAAGCCTCGGCTATCGCCTTGAGAGGTTAGGAAATTTCGGATTTTTGTACAATTATTGTGCGTTTTAAAATCATTTTTAAACGGATTTTGACGATAATATAGTTATTTATGCAACAAGTGTGTAAAGTGAATCTTTTTTTATGAATGGGAATATTGATAAAAAAAATTAATTGAAATCGAATAAAAAAGGGTACTTTACACATGAGTAGCATACAAAATTTTTTCTACTACCGAAAAATATATGAAAAAACAAAAATATTATTAAATTACTTTACGCACTGCACATTAAAAAAGCCTATTTTACGAATCTTAGAGAGTGCGTAAAGTGAGTACTTTACGCACGGTAGTATAAAAAGCATATTTTAAATTAAACGAACTGCCAAAAGTTTTATTCAGATGCCCAGGTGTTTAAAACAATATAAGTCATGACCCTCTTCTAAAATTTGCAAAACTTGGTTATTGACTTTCCCAAATCAAAGGATGCCGCCGCAAGATGACTAGCTGGTAGTAAATAAGCTGCGCTTATAGCGCACCATTTTTCTAATGAATTTTGCTAACGAAACTACAGTAAACGTCTGGCAACAGTGTGCCTTCTTAAAAATTTTTGTTTTGGCTATTGTGACAGTTGACAGTAAAAAGGAGGATGGATATTTACAAGTAAAATTTAATTTTGTCTAATGGGGCTATGAGTCGCTTTAAATTAGGACCGGAACAAAACGGAGGTCTCTCGTTCGACGCAAATGTAGCCTAGTTAATATTTTCACCCGACAATTGATGTTGAGATGTGTTTTGTGTATATTTCTAGTGCTTTTGTGAAGTGGTGCTGAAAATTTGTGTCAAAAAGCGGATCTTCCGACTTTTTTGGCTTAAACTACTCTATAGGACACCCCCTTTCTAGTGAAAAAAGAGAATTTGCAAAATCGACAAAACCTATATATCACCAGACCGTACAAACCAAATAATATAAATAACCACACAGTCCGGCATCGGCAATTTCCACGCCAATGGCTAAAGCAAGTCGCTGCCGAAATTTTAAAATATGTAAAAAAAATTAGGTGTTGGTCTAGGGTCAAAGTGTATTTAATATATCCTGCGACCAATCACGAAACTGCCTCCCGCTAAAAACCAAGTAAACGTCGCACTGTTGCCTGTTGTCGCGTATTTTAAATAGCTTGAAGGCGAATAAAATATAAATATTACAAATATTATAGTATTCCGTATTCCGTATTTCCCTGTGTAAATAAAATAGTAAATAATAGAAGACAGTAGTATTAAGGAAAATAACAAAATTAAGTATTCAAGTAGGAAATTTAAATATGTAAATTCACTATAGGAAACTAGACAGAAAATAAATTAGGATTATTGGGAAAAAAATGTGGCAGCATCTAAATATGCGAAGACATTTTTTGCCCGCATTCTTTTCGTCCGGGTTCTTTCATTTGGCAAACAGTATAGGAGAAGACTTATACTTCTACTGATACAAATTTCCATACCATACTCATGATGTGTACTACTAAAATGCATAAACTACTAAGGAAATATTACCCTGTCCTAATTTTGAACTTGAACTTGAAAAATATTGTGTAAACATTAAAAAGACAAATTAAAAACAACGCGTGCGATCAACTCACGTGATTATAAACTTTAAACGTGTAAGGATCAGCATATCATAGATCAACATTTTAAAATATAATTACAGGAATAAGTTGAATAGACTGCAATATTAGTAATATAGGAATGATACTAAGACAAACATTTATGTCTTTATAAATACATGGTAAACAAATAAATTAAATACACTTTTATATTAGGTATACAGGAATAAGATTAAGCAACTGCTTTTATGTTATAAAGAGAGGACCGTCTTTTAATAATATTGTAGAGATAACTATTGTATGTGATTCTTAAGCCAATAAGTTCTACAAACTATTCTTTTATTAGCGATCCGGAGATAGAGTAGTAATATTAACAATAATTGTTTTACAAGGAAAATCGGTGATTATTTTGAATTGTTACAGGTCTCCCAGCGGAGATTTTGATGTGTTCTTGTTGAACATTGAAAAATGTCTAGATTTTTTGTCTAGGAAAAGTAATTTTATGTATGTCTGCGGTGATCTTAATGTAAATAGCTATTTTAACAGTCGTGATAGGAACCTAAAACAGTTAAATAATTGTTTTTCGTGATTTAACCTAAGAGCCATTCTACACGGGCAGTTAAAACGCGACTGTTTTGCCGCTAGGAACAGCCTATTTAAAGAAAACCTATGCTTCTAAATGACGGTATCTACATGAGCGTTTTTGCAGCTTCCTCATTCGGCGTTGAAACAGATAGTGGCCGTTGCAACGCCTCTGGAGGCGTTGCGGCCGCTAGCGTCATAAACGCGAACCAAACTACACGAGGCGAAAATACGCGGTTGTGCCGCATCTACGTAAGGGGCATTCTGTACGGGCAGTTAAAACGCGGTTGTTTTGCCGCTAGGAATGGCCTATTTAAAGAAAACTTATGTTTTTAAATGACGCTATCTACATGAGCGTTTTTGCTGCTTCCTCAGTCGGCGTTGAAACAGCCAGTGGCCGTTGCAACGCCTCTGGAGGCGTTGCGACCGCTAGCGTTGTAGGGTATCAAGAAAACACTCCGTATTTCAGAAATTAGACCAGTAAAGGTAATCAGTCCGGGTCGAGGTTTAAGCGAAGGTTATATTATCTGGTAGACGTAATTTTATTGTTTCAATTCAACGAACGCGCTATCAAACGCCGACAACAAGGATGACCTAACCTTGACGACCTTGCACTGTTATTATAATAATATATACAAATATTGAACCTACATCAACTCGATATATATAGGAGATTAAAAGACTGAGGAACAATCGGTATTAATTAGTATAAGCAATATTATACAACGTAATATAATGATAATCATAGCGAGAATATTAAGTAATAATTAATGTGAATACAGAACTCAAATATTACCTGGAGTATTATTCAAATGAGTAAAAGAGTTCTACATGGCGACCCTGCCATTCGCAACGTGTGCCGTGAGTTTTGAGTATTATGTGCCTCGGTGGATCCTGTGAAATATGGGTACGACCAACTCCAAGCAATCGCAGATCACCGACTCTGGTGTGGTAAACTCCAACTTCATAGTGGAGCAAGAGGAAATCAGGATGCCAACGGACATGAGAATAGTAATATACATTTTAGTGGCAGCAGCCATAGCCGTACTATTTCTAAAACTAAGAGCCGCTTACCGGAAGGGAGTGAAACGGCAGTTAACCAGAAGCATGGTCATCAGGGCGCAGGCAGCCGATGTTTAGCAGCTCATAGGACCACAGTTGCGGATGAGTAAGACAACTTTCGTAAAATTAAGTGATTACGTGACCAATGAACAAAGCGAACTTTTCAATTTCACGATTTTACAGCATATTGTCATTATTACTATTTTTTTTTCTACTTTTAGGATTATTCGTACTATATCTATAGGCTATATTACTCGTACCAATGTATTATTACCGCTATTTTTTCACCGATACTTATTATCATTACGCTTTATTTTTACTACGACTATTTATTGGAGGATCCATATGATATATTTTATCAATTTTATTTTTAATAGGTCTACATAATTTTAAGTTTACTTTCGCTCTATTTTGCACAGTATCTTGCATACTCTACTATTTTATGTAATAAGTCATCGTATGCCCACAATACTAGCAAAAGCGAATTCTTAAAAAACAGACGCCAAAGGCGGAAAACGTTAAAAAAGAAATTTGTGATAATTTACTAAACTTATATAATAAATTTATCAAAGTCGTTCAGTCAGTTTCAAAACTCTAAGCGATGAACAAATACTCGCCGTTAAGAAACTCTTTACTTCAATAAGAGACAAAATAATACGAGCTTATCAAGTGTTGAAACTCCTATATAAGATTCCTACTTCGTATATTGAATATATTGATCCTGAAGTGTTGGAAGAAGACATAGAAGGAACCGAATCAGAGGAAGATACGCAAACAGATGTGGCTATGACAAACGCCGAATTTTTCAATTTAGCAAGCAAAATGTTTCCAACTGAATTCGATGGCGCACCTGATAAATTACAGACCGTGATTGACGCTCTTACACTTTAACAGGTGAACTCAGAAAACCACGAAGCCAATGCGGTAGCCTACGTAAAGACAAGATTAATTGGAAAGGCCAGATACCTGATAGAAGCAAGCGACACTTTAACCACAATAATAGAGCAGGAATAAGGATAGAAAGCTCGCAAACAACCAGTGCAAAGCTGTTCAGCCTGAAACAAAGCAATAAAGACAAATCCAGGTTTGCTTCAGAGATGGAAGACCTAGCACAAAAGTTAAAGAGAGCATACATCCACGAAGGAGTCCCGGTAGCAGTAGCCGAAACCTACGCTACAAGCAACAGTTAAGGTCCTAATAACAAATTCAACCTCATATAACGCTAGATTGATCATGGAAGCCGGAACATTCAACAACTGTCAAGATGCGTTATCAAAATTCTTAAACGTAAACGACGAGACATCAGTAAGTTCAGTGCTATACACAAGGCCATTTTACCCAACCAAATGGCGTGGCATATTTAGGGGAGGCAATAGAGGTAATTATCGAAGTTATTATAGCCCAAACAATGCACAGTACGATAATTGGAGACAGAGTCACAACAACAGAACAGATCGTGCCTACAGAGGCAGAGCTAATCATTATGCAAATGGAGCCAGGGGTAACCAGCAGTATATAACAGCCGATACGTAAGGCAGCTGGCAATAGAAGACAACTCGGAAATCTCCGAGGACTCTCAGCAAGGTCCAGCCAGAGGGTCGTAAATATCTTTAACTTGGACCTCACACTTTCGAACTTTGTATCTATCAACTCGGAAATAACTGGAAACAACACGATTGTATTTCTTATAGGCACAGGTGCTGACATATCACTATTCAAAAGAGGAAATATAAACCCATTACAGGTTATAAACAAAGCTGAAGTCTGCAAAATAAAAGGAGTCACAGATGATGCGGCAGCATCAATAGGTACTACAAAGACAAAACTTTACTTCAGAGAACATCAAGTAGTCCACAAATTTCATATAGTCAACGACGATTTTCCGATTCCCGCAGATGGAATCCTAGGTAGAGACTCTATAGTAAAAAATCAATGTCACCTAGATTATGCCAACTGGATGATGGCCGTAAAAATCGAAAATCGGTTTATAAACGTTAACATCAGCTCAGGCCCAGCAGATGACATCCTTACAATTCCTCCAAGATGTGAAATAATAAGAAAAATAAAAAACCTAAAACGCCTAAAAGGAAGTACCGAACTTCCTTTCCAAAGAGATAACCCCAGGTGTTTTTATAGCGTCCTCAATCGTTTCTGAAGAAAGTCCTTTTGTCAGAATTTTAAACACAACGCTCGATAATGTCACAATAAAAAGCAAAGAAATAGAAACAGAAAGTCTAGAAAACTACCATATTTACGGCATACATAATACAGTAGAAAATCGAGAATCAGTTCTTCAGCAAGAACTAAACAAACAGATACCAGACTTAACAGAAAATTAAACAATTGCGCTATGTAAAGAATTTTCCGACATTTTTGCCCTAAGTACGGATAAATTAACAACAAATAACTTCTATAAACAAACACTAAAATTGACAGACCAAAATCCTGTGTACATCAAGAACTATAGAATACCGCATGCTCAAAAAGGCGAAATAAATAGTCAAGTTCAAAAAATGCTAAAAGACAAAATTATTGAAACATCATCAGCAGAATACAACAGCCCGATATTACTAGTTCCTAAGAAATCGCTAATTGGAAAGAAAGCAGGGAGACTTTGCGTAGATTTTAGGGTTATAAATCAAAATAAACTAATGGCTGATAAATTTCCTTTACCTAGAATAGATGATATATTGGGTCAATTAGGAAGAGCCAAATTTTTTTCAACCCTTGATCTGAAAGCAGGTTTTCCTCAGATTCCGCTGGAAGAAAAATCAAGAGATATCACTACTTTCAGCACGGATACAGGAAGTTACAGATTCACCAGACTACCATTTGGTTTAAAGGTGAGCCCTGATAGCTTTCACAGAATGTTGAACATCGCATTCGTAGGAATCACACCCGAAAAAGCTTCTCTGTACATGGACGACATCATAGTATTAGGTTGTTCAAAAAAAGACCACCTTAAAAATTTAAAAAGCGTTTTCGAGACATGCAGGAAATACAACTTAAAACTAAATTCAGAGAAATGTACATTCTTTCAAAACGAAGTAACATATTTAGGACACAAAATTACCAGTGCAGGCATTCTACTAGCCGCTATACATTGGGAAATAAATCATTTTAGAGCTTACTTATACGGGAAAACATTCTTAGTCAAGTCTGACCACAAACCACTTGTTTACCTATTTGCAATGAAAAATCCATCGTCAAAATTGACCAGAATGAGACTCGATTTGGAAGAGTACGACTTTAAGGTGGACTACATAAAAGGGAAAGACAATGTGGGAGCTGACGCCTTGTCTAGAATCACCGTGGACGAATTAAAAGAAATAGCCAATAAGTCCGTACAAGTATTAGCAATAACAAGAGCAATGTCAAGGAAAGACAATAAAAAAGAAACAAAAACTATTGAAAAACACAAGACAGACATTCCAGAACCAAACATTTTAGAAACCCTAGATAATGTCAGTACAATTAAATTACCTATGGTGAAATTCGACGTTAAGCCCAACTATCTTAGGATAGCCTTGAGGACAAAAAGTCGACCAAACGTTGAAAATTATGAAAATAACATTATGATTATGATCACTAATGGCAATATGTCGCTAGCGACAACACTGTCTAAGCTCGAACTAATGGCTGGCGATCATGATATTTATAAGGTTAAGCTAAAAGCAAATGACCAAATATTTCAAATGTGCACAAATAAATTGAAAGAAATGGAGAATAAAATATTGAAGAATTTAAATATTATCTTATATAAGGATCCAATTGTTATCTCGAGTCGCGACGAGAAAACAAACTTAATTAGACAATTTCACGATGATCCACTTACGGGAGGACATTGTGGACAAAAGAAACTTCTTAAAAAATTAAGAACCAAATATCGTTGGAAACGAATTTCAAAAGACGTAGCAAACTACGTAAGAAATTTTGTTAAAATGCCAATTAAATAAAAGGAAAAGTAACTCATGTGGAACCCATGATTATTACACCTACTCCACGGAGAGCTTTCGACATCGTATGCATTGATACGATTGGCCCGTTCCAGAAAACATTCCAAAACAACCAATACGCAGTTACGATCCGATGCGAGTTAACAAAATACGTAAAAATAGTACCAATACCAAATAAAGAAGCAAAGACAATCGCAAAAGCAATAATGGACGAATTCATACTTACATATGGACCAATGAGAGAAATTAGAACGGATATGGGTACAGAGTACAGGAATGAGGTATTGCAACAATTGACAATATTATTAAACATAAATCACACATTTTCGACAGCAAATCATAGTCAAACCATTGGAGGATGTGAACGAAATCACAAAGTCCTTAATGAATTTGTACGTATGTATATTAACGAAGCAAAAACCGACTGGGACGAACTAATCAAAATACTACAGTTTCTGCTATAACACTACGCCCAGTGCATATCATAATTATTCTCCATTTGAACCAGTCTTCGCACGAAAAGCGGAATTGCTTGAAAATCTGTTAGGAGACAAAGTTGACCCTGTATACGACACATACGCTTATTATCAGTAAGTTCGACACCTGATACAAGCGACAAACATTCGCGCTCAGCAGTATATTGCAAAAGCTAAAGAGTTGCGGAAACTGACCTACGATAAAAAAGCTAATCAATTTCAGCTTAAACCAGGTGATCTAGTTGTATTAAACAACAAGAACCGAACAAAATTTGATCCTTGGTATAAAGGTCCTTTCTCCATAACGAATATAGAGGGGGTAAATTGCACGATACAAGACGCAACGGGAAAAAAGCAAACTGTACACAAAAATAGAATCCAACCGTTTGCAAGTCTGTAAACTTAATTTCCATACTTTTATTCAATTATTGTTGTAAATTAATTTTTAAGCAGTGCGGAAGAACACTTACGCGAGTGCAGTGCATTGGAATAACATATAACCCAAACGAAAAGAGTTAGATGAATAATGATATTGAGGTTTCAAGTCAAAATTTACAAGACTTAAATTTTTTGTTAAAATCTTTTCCAGAGCTAAAATGTTCATACAGAACAGCCAGAAACCGTCACCACTATCTGATTAAAAAAAAACAAAAAGGGAGTACTATCATAGTAAAATATTTTCCTCTTATAATCCAAGTAAAATGGCGTGGAAAGTGATTGGTGATATATGGGGTAAACAAAAAAAAAACAAAATCAAAATACGAGTATACGGCATAAGAACACAAAAATTGTAAATCCGGCTGTGGTTTGCGACATATTTAAATCTTCTTTTATAAATGCACCACAGGAAATTTTAAAAAAATATGAAAAAAAATCATCATCAGATTTCACTAGTTTTATAAAAAAATGTGACAGCAGTTTTTTACTTAGTCCTATAAGTGAGACTGAAATATTAAACATTTTTAAATATAAATTAAAAAATAAGTGGTCGGCGGGCAACGACGATATCCCCGTAAAAATAATAAAAAAAGCAGGAGAGGTGATAGCAAAACCTTTAACTTATTTAGTAAATTTGAGCTAGTTTGGGTTAGTTTGGGTTAGGGTTGGGTTAAGTTTTTTAGTTAAATTCAAGATTATCAGTCCAAATCAACGCGGATTTCAGAGTGGAAAATCCACTGACAGTGCGATCAATGAATTTTATGAAAAAGTTTTGGAGAGAATGGAAGCTGGTCAGTGCCCTGTTGGGATCTTTTTAGATCTTAGTAGGGAGTTTGACTGTGTGACTATTAAACTCCTTTTGTTAATACTTTGTGAATATGGAATTCGTGGGGTGCCTTTAGAGTGGCTCAAGTCTTTTTTAAGTAACAGGTCACAATATGTTTCAATGAATTTTGAGGAGAACCAGTCAAAATTTAAAATAAAATCTACAAATCAAAATACAAATGCAGGAGTCCCTCAAGGATCAATATTAGGTCTCATCCTATTTTTGTTATATGTGAATGAAATCTCGAATATTTTGACGGATGAAATGTCTCCTTTGGCTTTTGCAGAAGATGATTCTTGTTCGGCATCCCACGAATCTCTTGATACTCTCCAAAATATTTGCAATAACAACCTACAGCAACTTTTTTACTGGTGTCGTGATAACGATCTCCATCTTAACGCTGATAAGACTAAGATATTTTTTCAAAGACCGCAACGCCAAAATAATCCGCCACCAATAAAAATAAATAATAATAACATTAAATTCACAAAGACTGCAAAGTTCATGGGTGTCGAACTTGACAATTTCCTCTCATGGAAACAACATTGTGAGATATTATGTTCAAAAATTAATCAAGTTTTTTATCAGTTTCGAAAATTAAGAAGCGTATTAACACTAGGTTAAACACTGAGCTTATATCATGCCCAGGTTGGAAGCAGATTAACCTACGCTGTCCGTTTCTGGGGAAGTTCTACTTGTGTACCTGATGTTTTTATTTGTCTAAAGAAAATAATTAGAATAATTGCTGGCGTCTCACCATCTAACTCTTGCAATGAGTTATTTATACACTATAATATTTTGACTGTCCCGTCGATTCTTATCTATCATTTGTGTATTTATGTGCTTATGAACAAAGGTAAATTTTTACAAAATTCGACTTTACATGACTACAACTTACGTTATAATAATTACTTTGTCATGCCTTATTGTAGACTTAATGTTACCAAAAATTGACCAAATGTCTTAGGTTTAAAGTTATATAATAGGTTACCTACTATATTAAAGAACAGTAAGAGCCTGAATATATTTAAAGTGAAACTGAAAAGTGTACAGTGCTTTTATACAGTGAATGAATTTTTAGATAAGTACGTAACGTAGGTGGTAGACTACTTGTAGCTACTTAATATAGTCTATTCTATTTTTTATTTTACGATATCGATAACATGGTAATTTTGTTTTTATGACGAATAAATGATTTGTATTTGTATTTGTATTATTAAGATAATTTGAAAAGGTAAGTTTCTTTTTTTGCACAAATATAACAAGCTCCAGTTGAAGCCCATACTAGTCTCTACAGCAGGCCTTCACGGATGATACCCGCAAACAGATTAAGGGCGTGTCAAGCCATGCTAGACGTAGATTGCAGCGGAGGCTAGGCAAGGGAGTTAAAAAGGACCAGATTGGGTTCGGAAAGTGAGAAAACCACTGGTGATTATATGTTTTGTAACGTTATGGTAAGATAATGTGAAATCCGATATGCCTTCTCGAAGTGAGGTCTATCTTTTTAAAACATAGAAATCTTAGAAAATGTTGGGTCCAACGTTATCGGGGAGAGGGAATATGTGAACTACTAAAATGCTTAACCTACTGAGAAAATGTCACCCTGATTTAAGTTTCAACTTGAACTTAGAAAATATTATGTAAATATTCAAGACAAATTTTCAACAACACAAGCAATCAACGCAAGCGGTTATAAACCTTAAACGTGCAAGCATTAGCAACTTTTATTATATAAATTCGCGAACCATCAGTTCGGTAAACTTTGTCTCTCACCCAAACCAGTTCCTTGCAAGTACACATGTGCGTAAGGTCCTAACCTGCAACCTTGTTTCTTATCTAAACCCGAGTTTCGTAGCACACAAGTGCTTGAACTCGGTCTACCTACCTATAGTCGAAGTAAATAAGTTTTCTTAGTAGAAATAAATTTAAAACTTGGGTGCGAACTCCTTACGTACATGCAAATACAGATCAGCAGAGTTTCCACTTATCTGGAGCTTCAGAAACTACCCTTTGAGGTGACTTCGCGCTAGCTTTTTTTTATTTTTCTCAAAAACTGCTGCTCTGACGAGGAAAATGAATAGAACATAAAATGTTCGGCATAAAATTATGCATCATTTATTTCCTATAAACTTATTTATATCGTTAAATGTACTCTCACAAATATGGCTTGAAAAATTAGGATATTGTTACGTTTTTCCCGTGGGTTCTTAACAGAATTACAACTTTGCTATTTTCAACTAATACTCTCTTTATTCACTACCACTGTATATAATTTAACACTCTAAACTACTCTTATAACTTTACAACTAATATCTATTCAACACTCAATGATTTACTGGACTAACTCTGACTAACCGACTAACTAACATTCGCCTTAGGTCTGCTTATATATAATCTCCAATCTATCACGAATATTCGGGAAGTACTCCGAGGCCACTCTATATGATCTCGACGAGGCCATCGAGATAATTCCAGCGCATCCTGAATCTTCGCAACCGGCCGGGCGATGAGTCATACAGACAGGGAAGCGAGCGGCACGGCAGCGGCTAGTTCTATAGGGTAGCACAAAAACGTTCGGATAGTTGTTAGGCTAGCCGTAACATTGCCTACCTCTTAATTCTGATCGTCCCGATCAGCTACTTCATGTCCGTGCTATGCTTTCAACCTGTCGAGGTGGACTACTTTCAGTTTGCTTCTGGGGCTACGCTGAATTCTATACACTACGTCATTAATTCTTTTGATGACTGTATAGGGCCCTTCCCATACAACCGTAAGCTTGGGAGATCTTCCTGTCTTTCTTTGCGGGTTGTATAACCAGACTTTATCGTTCATCCGAAATCCCCCAGAGTTAGCTTGGAGATCATATCGAGCCTTCATCCGGTCACTGGCGAGACGTTCAAACGGTAGTCCCACATCATTCTGTTTCATCTTCCCACTGGATCTTGTCTGGGGTCCTTGACTTGAGGCACAGGTTGAACACTGCTGGCACCATGATGTCACATACTGACAGTAGTTGACCCAGTAAAATCTGTCGCGGATTTTGTCAATCATTCCGTTCACTCCGAGATGAGCACCAAATTTTATATTATATACTTCGTCCAGAACTTCCGATACCCTCTTCCTTGGTACCACTAACTGCGTCTTCACTACTTTGCCATCGGCACTTTCCCAGGCTCGTTTAAGGAGTCCATTTTCAACTACCATTAAGTCCCACTGAACCCACAGAGATTTAAAAGTAGATCCTTTAGTTGATATATCTCTCCAGCTTGGTCTTGGTTGACGTTCTTCCTTAGCTTTAAGTAGTAGTGCTATTTCATTATCCTCAAGCTGATCTTTCTTTAGTTGCTCTGTGGTCCACTGCTGATCAACCTTAAACTTGATTCGCCTAATGGGAGTGATTCCTTCTCGTTGGTCAATTCTTTGGCGATGTTTATAATTATCCTCACATGACCTTCTGGATAAAGCATCTGTATTACTATGCCATCTTCCTTCTCTGTGCTTAGCCTTAAAGTTATATTGTTTCAACTCTTCCTGACTTGGCTTTGAACTGCTGTTGTCTGTGGATGGAGCTGTAGGTCGTAGTTGTACTCGGCAGTCTCTCCTACAATGCCCAATGTTGCCACATATATAGCACTGATTTGAAACATTTCGGTTATGTGGCCTATCTTCTAGTGGATCCAGAATCTTTGTACTTGACAGTCTCTTTTGAAATGTCCAGTCCTGCCGCATCTATAGCACTGATTTATAGCCTTTCGATTACATGGTCTAACTTCTGTTGGCTCCCGGAATATCCGTACTCGACAGTCCCTTCTGAAATGTCCAGTCTTTCCACATCTATAGCACTGATTTGATGTATTTCGGTTATGTGGCCTATCTTCTATTGGCTCCTAGAATCTTTGTACTCGACAGTCCCTTTTGAAGTGTCCAGGCTTGCCACATCTATAGCACTGATTACGGTTGTATGGCCTAACTTCTGGTGACTCTCGGAATCTCCCCGTGGCCTGAAGAACTTCGGTTAATTTCTTCAAAATACCGCCCATTTCAGTTAGTTCACAGCTGTTCGCCAAATTTTCTTTCTTGATGGATACGTCCCTGATTGCTGGCTTAGAGATGTTTCAGGCCGCCTCGATTTCCAGAGCTCTACCCAAAACTTCGCTGCTGTTATCAAATTTGGCTAGGCGTAGCATTTTCTGAGTTTCTGGATCTCTAATACCATCCATGAAATATTGGGCAGCAAGTGCCTCTTGAAATTCCTGTGTCGCTCCCGCGTAGGCCAATTGAATGAGACGTCTAATGTCGGCCTCAAATTCTTGCAGGTTTTCACCAGGCTTCTGATGTCGGGACTTAACTTATGCCTGATACAGTTGTCTTCTATGTTGGTCTCCAAATCGTCTCTCCAGGACAGCTACAAGTATGTCATATTTCCCTTGTTGGCTGATGGGAATGGTCTGCAGTAGTTCCAGGGCAGATCCACGAAGCGCTACCACTAGTGATGTAGCCATTTCTTCATTATTCCAACCGTTGGCAACAGCAGCGGCTTCAAATTGCCTTCTGTACATTGTCCAGGATGTTTGACCGTCATACGTTGGAGGTTTGATGTTTTGTCCTGAGGCGAATGCTCTCTCAGTGGGTCCTTGATGTTTTAATTTGGTAACTTCTGCTTGAAGATCCTTCATTTCTTTCTGTACGTTTCCAACTTCTTTTTGTATAGTATTTACTTCTTTTTCAAATTTTTCGTCCAATATTTTCTGTAATTTACCTTGCTCGCCTACAACTACATCCACCATCCATTTCTGAATCCGGTCCTGTTCTATTTGCTTTTTATCTTCTTGATCCTGTAAAATTTTCTGAAGCCGGTCCTGTTCTGCTTGCCTTTTATCTTCCAGGTCCTGTAAAATTTTCTGAAGCCGGTCCTGTTCTGCCTGCCTTTTATCTTCCTGCTCTTGTAAAATTTTCTGCAGCCGGTCCTGTTCTGCTTGCCTTTTGTCTTCTTGTTCTTGCAAAATTTTCTGAAACCGATCGTACTGTTCTGCTTGCCTTTTATCTTCGTGGTCTTGTAAAAATTTCTGAAGCCGGTCCTGTTCAGCTTGTCTTTTGTCTTCTTGGTCTTGCAAAATTTTCTGAAGCCGGGCCTGTTCTGCTTGCCTTTTACGTTCATCCTCTTCCCGATCCGCTTGCTTTTTATCTTCTTGATCTTGGAAAATTTTCTGCAGCCGGTCCTGTTCTGCTTCCCTTCTATTTTCTTGGCCTTGTAAAATTTTCTGCAGCCGGTCCTGTTCTATTTGTCTCTCAGCATTTAGATTTTCCATGAAATCGGCCAACATTTAATTAATTTGCTCCATTTCTGCCGTTTGTTTCCTTGTATTGACCATAGAATGTTATAAACTTTTAACAGAATCCACCAATCAGACGGTCTCGTTGACGTACTTGTACCTCTTCTTTCCTCGAAAAATACTTCGCAAGTCCGGTCCCTTCACAATCCGACTTCTGACACCAAATGTTACGTTTTTCCCGTGGGTTCTTAACAGAATTACAACTTTGTTATTTTCAACTAATACTCTCTTTATTCACTACCACTGTATATAATTTAACACTCTAAACTACTCTTATAACTTTACAACTAATATCTATTCAACACTCAATGATTAACTGGACTAACTCTGACTAACCGACTAACTAACATTCGCCTTAGGTCTGCTTATACAGGGTGTTACAAAAAACATGCGCCAACGCTCGGTCGGAGATTCATCATCCAAAAATAAGAAAAAAAGTTGATATAAACGTAGGTCCGGAAATGCTTCGTTTTCAAGATACAGGGTGTTGAACATTTAAAAAAAAATCGGCTTTTTTAAAATATCTTAAATATCCTTTGTCCGATTTTGTTGAAATTTGGCAGCGTTATTTACAGTGATAAGGGGCTAATTTCTCTTTAACTAGATTAAAATTATCAAGTCCAGTGGCGTCCCCGAAGGCACCTTGTCGAATATTTTTGTCGAAAAAAATGTACGCCACTGACTTTTTTGCAATTTTTATATTTTTTTATGATTAAGCCACTAAAAATAATTTTTTTTTGTCTCTTGAGTTGTTTTCATATCTTACCTCGTTTTCGAAAGAAAAAATAAAAAGCATATTATTGCATGTCCCTGAACAACAAAAACATGCACCAACGCTCGTCGAGAGATTGGCCATCCAAAAATACTAGAAATAAATTTTAATAAACATTGGTTCACAAACGCTTAGTTTTTGAAATACAGGGTGTTAAAAAAATCTAAAACGTTTTAGAGATATTTGGTTGAAACTTTGGTAAAATTATGTGATGCATAGATGGTAAATTTTCACCAAACTAAAATACTTTTCTTTTCAGCAGAAGCTTACATTTGGGTATACTTATTAATATAATTGTAAACAAATGTGTTACCCGGTGTTTAGTTCCGGTTCACAAATTTTTTTACAATTTTATTAATAGGTATACCCAAATGTACGCTTCTGTAGGAAAAGATTATTTTAGTTTGGTGAAAAATTACTATCTATGCGTCACATAATTTTACCAAAGTTTCGACTAAATATCTCTAAAACGTTTTAGATTTTTAGGATTTTTCTGCAAAAACTAAGCGTTTGTGAACCAATGTTTATTAAAATTTATTTCTAGAATTTTTGGATGACCAATCTCTCGACGAGCGTTGGTGCATGTTTTTGTTGTTCAGGGACATGCAATAATATGCTTTTTATTATTTCTTTCGAAAACGAGGTAAGATATGAAAACAACTCAAGAGACAAAAAAAAATTATTTTTAGTGGTTTAATCATAAAAAAATATAAAAATTGCAAAGAAGTCAGTGGCGTACATTTTTTTCGACAAAAATATTCGACAAGGTGCCTTCGGGGACGCCACTGGACTTGATAATTTTAATCTAGTTGAAGAAAAATTTGCCCCTTATCACTGTAAATAACGCTGCCAAATTTCAACAAAATCGGACAAAGGATATTTAAGATATTTAAAAAAAGCCGATTTTTTTTTAAATGTTCAACACCCTGTATCTTGAAAACTAAGCATTTCCGGACCTACGTTTATATCAACTTTTTTTCTTATTTTTGGATGATGAATCTCCGGCCGAGCGTTGGCGCATGTTTTTTGAAACACCCTGTATATAATCTCCAATCTATCACGAATATTCGGGAAGTATTCCGAGGCCACTCTATATGATCTCGACGAGGCCATCGAGATAATTCCAGCGCATCGTGAATCTTCACAACCGGTCGGGCGATGAGTCATAAGGTGCGTCCAGACCTGTGACAAGACCACGTATCGTGACACCGTCGCGAACCTCGTCGCGTGTAGTCTGGACGGTACCCCGTAACCGCAACGCGTGACATCGACGCGTTTACCGCGTGTCATCACTGCGTTCCATGTCCTGTCGGTCTTTTGGCGTCGCATCAAAGAGACGCTACGCCGCTTGGTTCGCCAAGTCTGGACGGGACCGCGTATCATCGGAACGTTTTGCATATATACTTGAATTTTAACCAGTGTAGCGGCTATTTTGGTTTCGAATTAGTATTTGCTTTTTTAATATCAAGATGGAATGTGAACAGGAGACAACGTTAACATTTATAGAATTACGCAATAAATGATCTATAACTATGTACGCTGCTGCTGCAACATCCATGATGACCGACTGTTTTTTATTTAAATGAGCGGAACGCTGTGAACGGGACTATGATACGCGACGATGACACGCGAGGATGGCAGGCGACGATGACACGCATCGAAGTTCGCCTCGTCGTGAAAATGTTCGCGACGCTGTCACGTCACGGGGTTTTGTTACAAGTCTGGACGCACCTATACAGACAGGGAAGCGAGCGGCACGGCGCGGCGGCGGCTAGTTCTACAAGGTAGCACAAAAACGTTCGGATAGTTGTTAGGCTAGCCGTAACAATATGTTGCTAAAGTTAGGCAAAAACAAGTAAAGTGACAAATACCTTGAAATAAATTGCCCTTAGAAAAATGTTGCATGCAAAGCAGATTTTTCTACACAAACCTGGCTATAAGGACAAAAAATATGACGACAGAAATTTTTATTATTACTACATACTATGTATTTTACATTTGAGTCCGTTTCCACACCACACCGCTGAGGTAGGGTTTCCGGCGCGCTTTTGTTGTAAATGGTTCCCTTGGAGGCTTAATCCACTAAAAAATACTGCTGTTTATTCAATAATTGAATTATCTGCATTTAATTCTTCCTTTACCACTAAGTTGACCATGTCAATTCGAGCACATTGTTAAATATTTCAATCCAGCCTTAGCACATTCGCATGGTTTTCCGTAACCCTTTTTACAACGGCATGATATTAATTGAAGAAAAGAAGTAGGAGCTGGTATCTGAATTGTACGAATTGGCACCAAAATTTGACTTTTTTATGGCAGTGGCCCACGATCCTATGGCACTCGACGAGCCGTGTGTGTGCGAAGATGTTGATTGACACGGTTCTTAAACAGTTGGAGGTTGCAATTAGTAGAAACGGATGTGCTGGGAGTAAGTTCCACAGTGATGCAGTGCGCCAGACAAACTTTGTGAAGCGACATTCTAGGTGTTTTCAGTTGCACGACAAACGGGTGCCGTGACTATCTGACAGGCGTTGCTGGGGCCGGAATGATGCGGGCCAAATCAAGGGAACATCTGCCGTAAAAATACCTATAAAACAGGGAGATCTCAGCCACATGTTTGCAGTGTTCCAGACTATCCAGATCCCGGGTGAACTCCGGGTCGCCGACGAGACGCACAGCTCTCTTCTGAATGGAATCCGGCAGCTTTAGGGTGTTCTTAGGTGCGGCACCCCAGATGTGTGAGCGATACTCTAAGCACTTATTTGCGCTTTGTAGAGCAAGAGCTGGCTGATTTTGCGATGTTAGCAACATGGTTATGCCAGGACATATTGCTGTTCACCGAGCCACCCAGCAGTTCAATTGAAGAGGATGAAGAAATGGTTGATCCTGCCATAATGATGTCAGGGCACGCCGTATTGGCACTCTTGGTAAACGAGTTTGCTTGGGTCTTTACAGCATTAAATTGGACCAAGTTCCTGTCGCCCCAAGTTTTAGTGTTTTCCATATTCCATTTATTAGGTTTCAAATTTTCTCCAGGCCAGGAATGAATTTGTTGAAAAACGTGATACAAATGTTTTTCTAAAGTAGCACATGCAGGTGGTAGTCTTGATAATATCTCTGCTTGATTAGATTGATCAGCAAATTTGTCAAATAGGTGCCTTGTGTAAAGCTATTGTGATTTCCTCTCCAGCTAGTTTGATCGATGATTGACTGTTATATATATGCATAGCATCGTCTAGGTCCCTGCTAGCTTTTCTTTGCCAAAATATGCTGACGGAGTATCACGTCCACTGAATGTGTAAGCAAATAATATATTTCCTTTAAGGTTATGAAGGACTTCCGGATTGTAAAAATCGAGAGAACTATATGCCCTTTCCTTGATATTTTTTGAACATCTTTTAGAAATCGAATGTCTTTACCACTAGGACAAAGAGCAATTAAAAGAATGAGAAAGTCAACATCCTGTCCGACAACAACTACCGTGTGGTTATTATCAGCTTCCTTAACAGCAGTTTGGACCAATATGGTATCCGCATCATCTATTGCAGCAAGAGCTTGGATGCCAGCATATTCCAGTATTTTCATCATTTGATTAATCAAACGTTCTTTATATGCCAGATTGCTCAGCAAATTTTTCTGAGAATCAAGAATACTTTGCCTATATTTATCAATCCATTATCGATCAAACATGGTATTGTACTAACTGGAGAGAAAATCACATTAGCTTTATACAAGGCATCTCGAAGTGTCAAATGCCTTTAAACATATTCGAGCAATAAATTTAGATTTATTAAATTTAAGAAATTTATTGGTCAATCTAATCAAGCAGTGATATTATCACGACTACCACCTACATGTGCTGCTTTAGAACAACATCCGTATCGCGTTTTTCAACAAAATCATTCGTTAGATTGAAGTGTTCAAGAATGTGCTCCAATTCTCATGGATTAGGCCTCCAAGAGAAACTACTTGCAAAAAAAACGCACCGGGAGCTCTACCTCATTGATGGTATGGAAACGGGCTCGAATATAAAAGACATAGTACCTAGTAATAATAAAGTATCCTTTATCCTTATTTTTCGTCCTTAGTCCTTATAGCCAGGTTTGTGTAGAAAATCTGCTTTGCATGCAGCATTTTTCTATGGACAAGACATTTGTCACTTTACTGGTTTTGGCCTAACTTTAGCAACATATCGCAATTTTTCAAACTATATTTGAGATAGTAAAGTTAACGGTAGAAAAAAGTTTATGGCACACAAATGATGTAGAATTTTATGCTGAATATTTTAGGTCCTATTCATTTTTCTCATCAGAGTAACAGTTTCTGAGAAAAATCAGAAAACGGGCACCAGGTTACGTAACGGGATGGTTTCTAAAGCAAAAGGCGATGAAGCACCCTCCTAAGAGGTGGGCACTTTTTTGATCTGTATTTGGATGTCTATAAAGACTCCGCACCTAAATTTTTAAAACATTATAAATTTTTTCTCCTATTTGTCATTTTAATTGCTAATTTACTTCGATTACTGAAGTAGTAAAGTCTAGAGTGCAATTAAGCCAAAGCGGAATTAAGCCAAAGCTAACCATAAATAAATCTCGACACAACTCTTAAAAAACTATATTATATAAAGGCGCCATTACACGGCGTGTGGAGTGTCACGCCTGGAGTGTGGCCGGCGGAGTGACGCGCCTGGAGTGTGGCGTGCAGAGTGACGCGCCGCGTTTTGACGATCGCGATCATACGGCCTGCAGATTGACAAGTTTCTTCATTTTAGCATGTCAGTTCGTCGAAAACGGATGCTCGGTTGTGACTGTATACGCATGCCAGGCTACTTCGCGTTTGCTTTGAAGTGTGCAAAGTTTACCGCCAATTGACAGGACCCGGCACCGCGTGAAACTCGTCGCGTCAACCCAATCACACGGCATATGGCGCGACAGTTTACACTCCAGATGTGACACTCCACAAGCCGTGTAATGGCGCCTTTGCAGTGACCAGTCGAAATGACATGCGTACCTTAGTAATCGGATAAGTGTAAACTTTTAAATCATTGTCGAATAGACATTTTTATTATTTTTAACTGAGGTGCCTTCTTTATCATTTGTTCTCACCTGACTTAGGTATAGGTCGTGACTATAACGAGCATGCGATGCTTCATGTTTTTTACAAACATGATATTGAAGTCAATATCAATTTAATTTTAGTTTTCTAAAATTCAGAATTGTATTAAAACTAATATTAAATACACTAATAGACTAGAAAACTATTATTTGCCAAACGCTTTAAGTTCCGGACAATGTATTGCAAAGTTTATCAAGCCTTATTTCAATTTGCTCGATAGCTTTCATCAGGTTTTTCTTCGTAAAAACAATTTCTCGGTATCAAATGGAAATGGTTGGATCAAATTATCTCGTTTTTCAATTTTCTCTTCTAAATGGAATTAATTTATATTCCTGGAAAATTTGAATTCCATTCCAGTCCATTTCTCGGAAGGGTTTATTACAGAGTGATTTGCCATAAATAATAATTACTCAGATAGCGTATTTAATATAAAGTGATTGTAATATCATATTAATTATTTTTGTGTTATCTAAACAAATGGAATGTAAGCGATGTGTGATAAAATTTCTTTTGTAGCCATTTTTTTTCGTATGAAATGTTTATTGTTTGAAAAAGTAACAATTGAGGAACACGTGGTCAAGTTTATTGGTAGAATCTATGAATACTTTTCCCTCCTACCGTTCATCTGTAAAGACCTTGTTTAAATTGTAATTTTATTCTTTTACCAATCCAATGCGTAGTCATAACATTTGCATGATGCAAAGTCGTGCAATTTTCCTGCTTATAGATTCTGAAAAGGCCGATATCTTAAACCAATGGTCTATAACAGTCCACAAAACTTTCCATATTTTTATACTTCTGGTGGATGGACGATTATTGGTTTCTGAAATAATATGAAAGTTAGTGTCCCCTGTTGATATTGCGATGTAATGATTTTGTACTATGACAAACTTTATATTGATATAAAAGGTTAGAAGAAACTGATGTATCTTATTGTTTTTTGATAATCACCTGATACAACAGATTGTATCAAATAATCTTATGGACGTGGATTAATGTCATAAAAACACCAACCATCAAGCCATTTATTTTAACACAATAACCACACTGCAAGCTATTTCGTAGGGAAATGTTCATGACAGAATAACGAATGCCTATGAAAGTGTTTCAAAAGAAACTTCATGAAATCTTTGTCGATATTCAATTAATAAAATGATAATGCAATTTAAATAGTATTAATCCTTCTTTTAAAGCACGGAACTTTTTTCCCCGTCAGAGCTTTTCGCTGGAAGGACAAAACGCCCCATCAGTACGGTATGACAAATCAATTTTTTCATTCACGTCAATTTCAAAGTTTACAAAACAATGGTAACACATGGTAAGTTATGAATGGAATGGTACAAAATATTTTCAAGTCAGCACGTCCCGTGTATTTATTATAAAAAGTTATTGCAGGAGGGCAAGGAAGCTAATTTTTTCTCTCCATTTTTAATCTTCTTCTAGTTACGCTCTTAGATTTAATACGTTAAAGTTACAACCACGGAGAATATTTCTTCTTTTCTATCTTTCCACTTCACAGCCATTGTACCTGAACCATTTAGGTCAAGAAAGTTGGAATCTTCCCTGAGCATTGGTTTCAGTTCAAAATTTGGAACATTTCTCCTGTTACACATGTAGGTTCCAACGCAAGGGTATTTGGTTTCTATTATCTGTTTTTGCCAATAGGCCTATCCTTTCTACAGTCTGCGATGCACATAAACAGGCACCCGGAAATGTTATTCATAAAAGCATCAAGCTCAGCAAAGTATCTTCCAACATCCAAAAGAACTGTGCGATTTTTTCTTCTGACGGTTTCAATCTAGGGAGGTTGGTGTATGCCAGTCGATAATAGCAGGCACAAATCCATCATCTAACTGAGTGCATTTCACAGGATATTCCTTAGGTCCTGACGATAAATGCGAGTATTTATGACTATTGTTTCTTTTTGCAGTAGATGGGCGGTTTTTCTCTTCAACGTCATTGTCACTACCTTTTCTCTTTGAATATGACTCATAATCTGACTCATTTGATATCTTGAACGGGACATTTTCTAAATCACTTTGGGCACTTAAGAATTTTTCTTTAAGTTCTTTCTGGGAAATAATATGCCTCACGACTCTGTAAAAAAATCCTTATAATACGCATTGATGGGAGGAGAAAGTTCCAATAAAAATGACTACAAAATATCTGTAAAAATACCAAAATCACTGATAAATAGTTTTACTTACCCAGACTTTAGACGCACTTATCGGTCACCATTGGATTATTGCAAGCTTAAAAATTTAATATTTTCATTAAAATATGCATTCTCTTGCAGAAATAACAATTAGCACATTTTGAGATGTTCATATGTGCATGGAGTTGTGCATCCATTTGACTTATAGACTACTGATAGTAGTCACACGTGTAATTTCGGGGCTTTTAAAACTTTAAAACCAGAGACCTAGAAAAATCTAGGACCAGCTAGTTAGCTTTTCCGCGGAGCCAAAAGGTCTCGCCAATAATAAATGGATTAAGTGGCGTTTATATTTCATGCCGGTCATAAAACTATCTGGTTTCTACTTACATAAACAGTGTAATTTCGGGGGCAGTACTAGTAAAGGTTGTGCTCGTTTGAGTTGTGGCCTCAAAAAGAAAAAAGTCAGGATCGACAAGATAATGACAGCTACTGATCAAATGAGACAAAGTAAGGCATTCAAAAAAGCAATTTGGAATGATCCATTGCGTTGCTGTCTTCACGAAAAGATGAAAAATAAAGCGGTTTATGCAAAAACTGAACCAAGGCCTTGAAAGAATTGATGTGGTTTGTATAATAAACCATAGCGGATTGAGACTCCCAGGCAAACAAGAATAAAAAATTGTTAAAAATAGCATAAGGGTAAATAGAACTGATGATTTGTATGCACCTGGCTGACAACACTGCACTCGCTGAAATAGATTGTTTTAAAAACGCCCTTTACACTTAACCGCATTTAAGCACGCTCCTGGATAAAAATGCAAGCCACCAAAAAATTGTTCCGTAAAAATGTACGCCTGACTGTGACAATTATAACGGTCCATGATTTCTAGAGCTGCCGATAACCCAACCGACTTGTTGCAGTTCACATCCCGGCAAGGCAAGAAGCACGAAATCACTTTGGGCTAGCTGAGAAACGCCACCGTCGATCTTCAGGAATCCTAGCGGGACTACCAACTCATGCATGTAGCCCCAGATCTCTGAGGAATTTATGAGATTTTTCGAGAGTTTTGGCTACTAGGGACTTCGAAAATCTCAAAAAAGAGAGGGCTCTAAGGAGCTTACGGACGAGCCAAAGAAGCCCCGAAGCGAAGGGAAAGGCATTGTAGGACCCACACTCTCAACTGATACCGAATCAGAATCCTAGACCTTGTGAAGCGGCCGAATACCAACAATTCTCCGAGACCTTTAACTGTAGTGCGCACCCTACAGCAACACCCAGCGAAAAATGTTAGTTGCGAGGACCTTGAGTAAGTCTAGCGTTTTGGGTTCCCCCTTTTGACGTACGTGCCCCAAGAGACAAGAAATGTTTACGAGCCCTCCATGAGTAACCATGACCCCTCTTAAGGTCATCGTAACCCAAAACTCGCGACGATAGCCCGACGCGCTCAAAAGGCAATTTCAGTGCATCCTTGTTAAATTCGTACGGAATCTGACTTCGCAGAACCCTTAAGACTTCGAACGCGTTTTGAAAATCTCGCGTGCGGTGCGAAAATCCCCAAAAAAACTAAAGTCACTAATACGTGTTAGATATTAATTAAAACAAACCAGTAGTGTGTTGTAGCCGGCGCCATCTATCCGTAACCTGCTAAGTTTATCGGAGATAGACAGTACTATACTGTAGTAATTATTGGCTACTACTTGACCTGTGCATGTCAGGTGAACCTAGACAAATGCATCAGAAAGTTTGTGCCTTCTGTACCTTCGATTCCTTTTCACCTGCCGACCCATCCATGGTTTGAATTTCACTGGGTTTGTTTAAAGCCTCAAGTACCGTTCTCTCATCTGCTGACCCTATAGCCGTACTGACGAGCCGTTATACGGCAAAACTCGTCTATGGATGGGTCGGCAGGTGAAAAAGAACGGAAGGTACAGAAGGTACAAACTTTCTGATGCATTTGTCTAGGTTCACCTGACATACAACAGGTCAAGTAGTAGCCAATAACTACTATAGTATAGTACTGTCTATCTGCGATAAACTTAGCAGGTTACGGGTAGATGGCGCCGACTATAACACACTACTGGTTTGAATTTCACTGGGTATGTTTAAAGCCTTAAGTACCGTTCTCTCATCTGCTGAACCTTAGCCATACTGATGAGCCGTTATACGGCGAAACGCGTCTATGAATGGGTCGGCAGGTGAAAAAGAACGGAAGGCACAGAAGGTACAAACTTTCTGAAGCATTAATTAAAACGTCTTAACTTATTAGTTAGTATTTGTTCATTAAAGAAAAATCTAAATAAAACTTGTTTTTTTCTTCAAAAATACTAGATTAGAGTTGAACTCTTCTATTACATTTATAAGGCTTATCCAGTGAATTGGGGCACATTTTAAGCTATCACTTGACATAAGGATTTATCAGAATTGTTAAAATTGTTAATCACTCGAATTACTGATTTTTGTAAAAGGGTTAGCCAAGATTAGGAGATAGGATTAGGTTAGAGTCGTAGATATTTTGTGTGACAACTATTGACGACTACTTTTTAACAATCCTCGCGCGGCTAAGCCCTTCTGGCACTTTATCAAGACTTCTTATAAGGATTCAAGTCAAACTTGAAATTTTGTACATTGACATACAAAGAGACGAATAACTCAAAAGTTAATTAAAAATATTAAGCTACTTTTGTAGTCGCCATGTATAGGAGGTGGAACTCCTATACATCTATATGGTGTTATAAATCTATTGCCCACTAACCTTGTGTTGTATTTAATTATTTATTCAGCCTGCTGCTGGCAGACTGTGGTGGCTGCTATCTACAGTTTCCCTTGGATAGCGGGGAAGGCTTTGGTGGCTCTTGGTGCTTGAACTGAATCGAGATAGATCAGAGGAACATATAGCTTTAACTCAGAGCTCCCCGCTGACTTCTAGTGAGTATATTGGAGACCCTGAGAAATTCATATTAGACCCGGCAGCGATTATCACAGAGAATCTGTTTCTAAATTTCTTTTAACTATTCTATTCTGGGGAAGCTGAAATCGAGGCGGGGCTCCACATATGAGAACTAGAGCGTCACTCGGTCAGGCAGGGTCATTCATTCCCCCCTTCATTAATGCAAATTGAAAACAGACCCTCAAATAGAATCCAGTCTAATCGAAGAGCTTCCTCTGCAATCAAAGTCAAAATTAGTAGATACTTGATTTACGAGACTACGATTGTAGCATAGTCAATATTTTGCATCTATGATTCGGAATGAAACAAGCAACAGATTTGTAATATGAAGCAGTTGATTTGAATAAAGTTGAACGAGATTCATAAATAGTATATTAAGTCTCCGGTGAAATGGAGGACCCTCAAAACTTGCAATTCTTCTACACTTACACCATGAGTTTTTATTGTATACTCCACTGCTTGGTTTTCTCAAAATGTGAATAGCTTAATAAGAAACTCAAAAGTTTCTTAATTTTCTATAATGTAGTTTTTATGTTTAAAAACAGGAATTTCACCTGATTATGGTAAAATAATATGGGATTTCATTAACCCCAGACACACGATCTACTCGCTATTGAATTTCATGTATTAAGTTTATTTAAGTTTAAGATAGGCTTATGCTAAAATTATACTTTGGGAAAAGCTTAAAGTTAGGTGTGCTGAATTTAAAATTAGAGCAAGTCCCGCAAACTCGTTTTTTAACTTATCGCATGAGAAAAATTGAAGATTTTTTATTTTCCAAGCCTCATATTCAAAGAAGTAAAAATGATAGAACTGTGGTTACAGTTGATTTACACAGTCAAACGCCTACGGCTATAAAAAACAATATATTTTAAATATCTCTTTTTCGGATATAATTGCAATGCCCTAATCACCCATTTATCAATTAATTAAGTCCCCATCGGAGCGGATCTAATAGTATCAAATAATCAGCACCGAATTGTTACTCAAAAAAACAACAAGAACCTATAAATTTAATTGGACGAAAACGGGAATGATTCTCGCAGCGTCTCATGATTTCCCACAGGATCTATGAGGGTATTAGACAAATAAATACCTTCAACTTTTGCTGACTACTTACTTTTATACTCCCGATGTTGGAAACGACGAAGAAGCATAAAAGTTTTGTTTGCTTTTTTGTTGCCCCTTGTCCGCCCTTTATTTAAATTTTTGTTTGTTTTCCTTAATTGTTTGATTATCGTTGTTAAGAGGAATTAACTTTTTGCAAGCTGGTTTTTCAGTTTAGCGTTTTAAAGCAAACAATTTCGGGGTAAAAAATAACAGTAATTGGATACTTTTAATTTTACATTAAGAGGTATGTACGAGTTATAAAATTTGCCAATTACTATTTAAGTTTATTTATCATCTGCCATCATTAAAAGAAAATTAATTTAAAAAAAGCTTAATAAAAATTGCAGCTTTAATGACAAAAATTACCTTTAAGTGCGCCGCCCAGGGTATGACTAAAACAGAAAAGATAAGAAAAAGGAGTGAAATGATGGTATGTTGTGTTAATATTTTATGACCGACTATGTGGCTTTTCTAGAATAAAAGGTCCCATAAAATGCCACTACACAAACTCGCATGCTGTCTTCTAGGCCAGCAAATTATTTTGTTTAAAGTAGAGGGTGTTTTATTTCACGGCGCCACCAACTTGGAGATGGCACAAGTCGGAAAATCCCCAAGTTGCAATGCAATTTGTTTGGGCTTTGTATTGGCAACAAAAAAATAAAACCATTAGTTAAAACAATTAATGACAAAAAAAGATCAAAATGATTTAATTATTGACCCTAATTAATTCAAATCATTTAAAGTAGCTAATTACTTCCCATTTGGGAAACCAATTAGAAGATTATAAATGAATCAGATAAATAGGTAAGCAGAGAGATTTTGAGTTTGACTTCGAGTCAATTGAACTTAATAAACGATCCTATGGTGGTAACCACGGTATTCTGAGTTAATTAAAATTATACCATTATGCTGGATATGACTAATAAAAGAGAAAAGAAAATCAATGGTTTACCTATACAAACAATATAAGCGATTTACTTTATTTGCAGTTGTAATAGTCGAGGTATAATAATAATTATTGAAAATTGAATAAGCCAGTCTGACGTATCGCAAAAACAATTGTTATTGAAAGTTTAAATTACAAAAATAAACTAATTATTCGTTTAAAGTTGAAAGAGGATTTCAGCTAGCTGCATGATGAAATGACGTATTTGTTATATTAATAAACAGAGAAGCTAACCCAAACTAATTAAAATTAAATTGCTTACCTATTCAAAAGAAATTACCGGTGCGGAAAACAACGAGATAGGCAATCGATAATTACTAATAATCACCAGTTATAAAACAAGCAAAATAAGTGAAAATAAACACCAAATAATCGGTTACTAATTACCCCAAAACATGATCATGCTCCTTTTACACTTCTGCGTACACTAGGATGCTATATGAATTAATAATATTGCGATTATCAAACGTTAAAAGAAAGAGCACCCGTGAAGTCTAAGATGGGATACTCTAAGCGTTACTCTGTTTTCAGTTTCAATTTTGATTAAGAATATTTTAAAATTGCCCGAGGTTAAAGTAGAATGAAATTAAAATAATGAAGGCAAAATTTAAGAAACAAATCTGAAACGCCGAAAATTATTTTACTTGGGAAATAATTAAATGTGTCAAGGAAAAATAAAGGCCTAGATAGTGTGGCGATATAAATCAACCAACAATTAAAATATAAAATATTATGAAATAAAATTTGCTTATCTGATTATACGTTTTCCTCGGCACGGGTGAATGTACATGTAGATCCAGGTTAAGTGAGGACCTGATCACCCTGTACCTATGTACAGGTGTTCACAGATATTGAGGTCTGTGGGCTAGAACAACTAGAAGTGTATGCACCTGTGTGCTGTACCCAGCTAGATGAGCGGAGTTGAGAGAGGCCCGAAAGCCTGATGAATTTGGCGTTTGCCTACGTATTTATATTCTACAAAATACTGATGGTTGCAAAGTTAAGGATTAAAATCGCTTCCGTCAAACGTTCTAGTTGTTTACAATTAAATGCTGATATTACATTTTTAAAATTCAAATTCAAACTTAGGACAGGGTGATGTTTACTTAGTAGATTTATGCATTTTAGTAGTTCACACATTCGTCCTCCCTGATAACGTTGGTCCCCAACATTTCATCCAGACTTCTTTGCTTTAGAAGAGATAAAAAAAATACCTGAATTAAAGAAGACACATCGCATTTCATATAATTTTACTATAATTTATTATATTTTTCGTCAGTGGACATGTTCTGGCATAAATCCACCTATTTGCCTTTCATTTTGTAGTCTCCCATGCAGTCCTCGTGTGGTTTGACTCGCTCCTTCTCTGTGACAGTCTGTTACTAGAGACTACAGTGGGTTTTTCTACTGCTAGTTATACTTGTAACAAAAGAAATATTGTTTTACACGTTATATTAATAATGCTATAATCATATCCTATATTTTCTCGTTTGTGACGTGTTGCTGTCTTATTAACAAAATCATAGTTTGTTAAACCCGGCTGTTTACTAGAAATGTGCTACTTCCAAGATGGAATTGTTTCTATAGAAAACAACGATTACGTATTAGTAGTCATTGTGTTAATAAAGCAACTTGTTTGTCACGTATAATTTAAATGCGGTCCTGTCTTAGAACACTTTAACTCATTAATAATTATGTAGGAAGTCCCGATTTGACTTCTTTAAGCATACTGACCTATTATACCCTATACCTAATTGTAACAAATGCAAACCTATCCGTTTTGAGAGCATCACTTTGTTCCTTATACCGGCTTATATTGCCATCTACTTTTAAAACTAGAGGTTATGGCTATGCTTTTTTCAACAAATTGCCCTTATTATATGATATCTCCTCCATTAAGATGCGTGATTCTCAACAGAGTTGACATTAATCCATTGTCTTTATATTGGTTAGTTTGGGGTAGGGTTGGTAAATGGGGGTTTGTTTATAAAGATAATGAATTTACCCTTGGCGTTATAAATTAACTTAGTGCTGCCATGTCTTAAAATAAATTACCTATATTAACAATATTACTGTTTTTTGAACCTATTTCTTGCTAGAATCATATGCAATAGATATAAAAAAAAATAAAATACAAAATAAAATTCAAAATACGGTCCTGTCGTTATATTATTTAACCATAGTTCTTTCATTCTTATTTTTATATTCATAATATAGAAATTTATCAAAACTTTTTTATGCATAAAGACGGTCCTGTCTATGTATATAATATTTACTAACAACATCTTTGCCTCTAAAATTATAGCAGTTTATTTGACTCAGTCATACTTTTTGACCTATAAGAACTTGCTGATTTTGTATAGCAAATTACTCAATTTATTTTACTCGTTGACCTACTTCATACATGATGGCTTTATTTAGAGAGATCAAATATCTTTGCACTTATCCATATCATATGCCTTTACAAATCTTATTATTTGCCGGTGTTATTGCCTTGCAATACGATCTGGTGGCCCGGTCCCTCCTCCATACGGTCACGAATTGGTTTTTACTTGTGACGCCACGCCTTACTTAGCGTGCAGGAGAGTAACTCAGATACGGAAACGCTCTAAGTCAGGTTGAGAGGAAATTATAGAAGAGACACGTTGATAAAAACAAAAACAAGTTTATTTACAAACAAACTTAACAATGGTTAGACTGTACTCGAGCAATAAAAATTGCATGTTTTTTCATAGATAAATTAAGAGTTTACACTATACTCAATTAATATTAAATGCATTTCTTCTCGAGGGTGGCTTAAGTTCAAAGTGTTTCTAGGCCCTCGGTCAATGTTTTATTAATAAAGTCTATGTGAGCTGAGTTGTCTTTTATTTATGTATTTGTTTTAATATTTATATGGTAAGTCTTTTAGCGTCTCTCATTGACGGCATATTTATAATTTAGGTTTATCACAGATTTCTAAGACACTTGCACTATTTTTAAAAATCCCTAAAAATATCCTTACTAAAAATTTGATAATTTACTCGTAGATTCGACTCTCACTACTCTTTAGAATCCCTTGGGTGCCGTGTACCTATGTACATATGCATCCAGGTTAGGTGAGGACCTGATCACCCTGTACCTAGGTAAAAAACAGATATTGAGGTTGTGGAATCGAACAACTACAAGTATACGCACCTGTGTGCCCTACTCAGCTAGATGAGCGGAGTGGAGAGGAACCCAAAAGCCTGATGAAGTTGATGTTTGCCTGCGTATTTATATTCTTCAAAATGCTGATGGCTGCAATGTTAAGGATTAAAACCGTTCCCATCGAACGCCCTTGTTGTTTATAATTAACTGTGAATGTTTATATAACATTTTTCAAGTTCAAGTTCAAACCTAGGACAGGTTGATATTTACTTGGTAAGTTTATGCATTTTAGAAGTTCACAATATAAAAAACCTGTAAAACAACAGCATATTAAAGTTTTGCTTAATGTTCAAGGCAAAAAATATTTACAGAAAATGAAAAATCTATATACCAAAGAAAAATCAATATTTCACCTGTGAAGGGTTTTCTAAATCCGCTAACGATGAAGTCAGCTAGCCTGCCTCAAAGATGGACGATACAGAACCTTTGCAATGAAAATTAGAGAAAAACTAGCAACAAATCAAGTGAAGAATCATAGGAAAGTTCAAAAGGCGACTCACCTGACGAAGACTATAAAAATTCCCAATTATGCGGTGAATCTAGGCATCAAATCAATAATACACTAACGTTAATAACAAGGTAAGGCGTAAAAGTTAAAACCAATCTGGTAAAAGATCTCCAAAAGTTTATAAAAAAAACTGCTTTACCATGGCACCAACACCGTTGGTCGCAGTGGATGACTTTTGAAGAGTGAATCTTCTATCGCTGGAGACGGAGGAAATAAGGCTACGAGAAAGCTCCACCGGAAGCTCTCTTTCGAAATTTAAATTTGCCAATCCTCTATGCCACATTTCAAACGTAAGCAATATTTTCCCGTCAAAATTTGAAACATGATCTTGACCTGACAGATAGGTGCTTAATTATTTTATATAATTTCATTAAAAACGTGTTTCTCAATTAGCACCTGTGCGGTTACTACTATGTGCCCAAGCTCCGCCCATCTCGCGGCAGCACATTCGACAATCCAAGTTTTCCGAACATGTTCCCGTGAACTATGATGACCGTCGAGATCATAGCTCATGTTCTTTTTGATTTTTCCTATTTTTCCTTTCAACTACGATACTGATAGGCATGCTCTGTATCGTACTACTACAAGAGATCCCAAAAACAAATATTTATAAATCACACATGGGTATTATCGTAGTTGGGGACACTCATCACGATAGTGTCGCCAACGTGCGTTTTCTATGACGGGTGCACAACAAAGCTTCAAATCGGGATGTCAATTGATACGATTTTTTAAATGTCAGACAAAAATAATTTTTAATTAGAAAAACGTTATATTTTAGAAAATTAATAATAACCGAAACAATACGGCATTTTATGGTGACATATAGCCATAAATAAACTCCACCAGGGAAGACCAACTACAAAGTAAAGTAAGGCCAATCGTCTCAAAATTAAATTTTGAACTTTTACACTTTAAAAGCTCTAATCAACCCCATATCTTCTAGAAAAATTAAAATCTCAAATTAAATAAATTTAGAGAATTTTGATTCATCGAACGAACTCTGAAAAATGTTCCCAAACCATTACAAACAACAAGAAAAACACGGGAAGGCAGTCTTTTTTTTATTGCAATGACACACACCCCAACGGGAGATCCTGGCGCTCAACGAGCGGTGTGTGTGCGAAGATGTTGATTGACCCGGTTTTTGAATAGCTGTAGGTTTAAATTTGGGGTTAACAGATGTCCTGGGAGTGAGTTCCACAGCTATGCAGTGCGCCAGATAAAGGAGTCCTTGTAAAGCTATGCTCTAGATGTTTCCAGTTGTACAACGAAAAGGTGCGCTCTTGCCGTCTGTCGTGACTGTCTGTGTTGCTGCTGGTGGGATAAGACGTGCCAAATCCTGGGAACATCTGCCGTGAAAATATCTGTAAAATAGAGATATCTAGGCCACATGTCTGCGCGCACATCCTCTTCTGAATGGAATCCAGTAACTTTAGAATATGCTTCCGTGTGACACCCCAGATGTGTTAGCAATATTCTTAGCACGTTATTAATTGCGCTTTGTAGAGCAAGAGCAGCTGCAGCGGTTTTGTCGCGAAATAGCGCACAAAGCTTCTGCAACACTAATTTTGTGATGCTAGTAACATGGTCATGCCATGACATATTACTGTTGACCGAGACCAAAATCCGTAAACACAAGACACGGATTTTGGACCGAGACACCCAGTAGTCCTATTGACGAGGATGAAGGAATGGTCGATCCGGCCATATTGATCAACCTGGCTGCTTGGGTCTTTGCTGCATTGAATTGGTCCAATTTTCTATCGCCCCAAGTTCAAACTTTCTCCAGATCTTCATTAATTGTTATAATCTGCTTCTGTCAGTCGCTGGTAAAGGTTTTCTGATTTAAATTGAGAGACAAGGGTACTGTCACCTGCAAAACTGTAAACAGGGATATTGACTTCGGTCAGCAAGTCATTGATAAAGATGATGAACAGATTTGGTGAAAGTATTGCGCCCTAAGGCACATCCGCATTATTGGTGAATATGTCTGAGATGTGTCCATCAACTGCAACGTGCAGAGATCGGTTCTTAAGGAAACTGGTAAGCCAGCGGCGGAAAAAGGCTGGCAGTCCGAAGGGCGGCAGTTTATTGAGCAATCCGTCATGCCAAACCCTGTCGAATGCCTTCGAAATATCTAACGCAATCGTTCGAGCTTCTCCGTAGTTTTCAGTTGCCCTACTTCATATATGCGTGAGATAAGCCGATATATCTCCTGTCGATTTCTCTTTGTGAAAGCCGTATTGGTCATCGCTATTTAATCTGTTGATCTCGAGGTACTTGGATAGTTGCTGATTGACTACACGTTCCATGACTGCAGATTAATGGAAGCAAGGCAATTGGGCGATAGCTTGAGGATGTGGTTTTCTTGCCTTTTTTGGAACAGGTTGCACTAGAGCGACCTTCCAAGAAGATGGGTAAATCCCTTTCCGGTAAGACAGAGGAAAAAGTCTGACAAGGCGGGTGCTAGTTCTTTAGCAGGATGGCAGGTATTCCTTCAGTCCCAAAGCCTTTCGCATATCAAGTTTTTTGAAGATTTCACGAATATCACGGTGATGTCTAGGAATTTGACCAATAAAATGCGTTTGCCCCAAGAATAAATACAGAATGCATCAAAATTACAAGTCACTATATCCATGTACTTTATAGAATTAAAAATAAAGCATGAAGCAATTGAGGTAAAAATCTCAAGCCAAATTAACATTGTTGACAAGCATATCCTCAAAATAAAATTTCAATTTAAGCACCTGTGCCTCACTGGCATTATAAGATCCTTTACACAAATAGTGCACTATATAAAAATCGGCCTTTCCTATTGGTCGATCCGCATGGCCCTCCGCTTGCTTCGCTTGCTACGTGGGCTCAAAAAAAGGACTAGGTGCTAACCCAAACTAATCCAAGACACACCCAAAAAGAAGAAAAAAAACTGTTTAGAAACATGATCTTTAAAAAAATAGTAAAAAATACCACCGGCGTTCGAACCTAGGCCGTCCGGGTGAGACCCAGCTGTATAAACCGCTACACCACGAGAGCTCTTGATAGAAATCGATTGCATCACGCAGACATATCGTAATACGAGATGGATTGACCAATAGGAGAGGTCATATTCACTATTTGTGTAAAGGATCTTTAAATGCGCCTCACTGAAAACTAAATAGGGATTTACTTCTGTTTAAGGCAGGCAGATGTATTGTATGACTCCCTTTTCGGAAGCACTCTAAAGTAAAAGGATATGTCGAGAAGAGATGGTCAAAACACTACAACGAGAGCAGAATGTAAATCAATGGATTTTTACCGTAATTAATCTGATAAGTAGTATTATGTCAAGTAATCAGAAAATATATGATGATATCATTCTTATGTGTGCCTTTATTATGAATTTTAATTAATATTCAGACAAATCACACGACCACCAATGCTTGACAGAATGGTGTACGAAAAATAATTCAAATAACAAAAATGGAGAATAAAATTTTTAATGCAACTTTCAATAAAATACAAATCTTTCATACCTCAGCAAAGCGCAAGATATTGATAGACATACATAATTTCGCAAATTATTCAACGCAAGTTTTATAAAATTAATAGCAAAATTCACCGATGGAAATATAGATATTTCTATAAAATCAGTACGAGCTCCGCTGTAGCACTGTTATAAAACAAAATTTGTAGCAAAGTTTTTTTATTCTCAGCACCCTCACAAACTAATTTACATTTCTTCGAGTTAATTTCCCAAGCTACGTTTCCGCAAAATATTAATTATGCTTAAGTTGTTTAAAGGGAGATACTCCAATAATTATAGAAGTGTTTCAGGCAAATTGCGGTTCGAATAGAATTGGCTTTCATAGAAGTACGAATGAATAACACCACTGCCAGAATGATTTTTCATTTTTCTAAGAAGAAGAATATTGTAATAAGGAATTTTGAAAATTATATATTAACAAAACCTAGAGCTTTTTTGTTGATGTGATTTTTGTTTTATATTTTTTATTTTCTTATCTAGAGTAGACGTTCTATCAAACGATTATGAAGTATTCGACGATGACAACAATTTTTTTTAACGACTTATGGATGCTGCTGAAATACGTATATTTCATTCTAATATAGGGAATGCTTTGACCGTAAATTGGCATGATTTCAAAAATGTAGGTATGTAAAAGCATGTAGTGGAATGAGTTGTTACGATCTCGTAAACGTGAGCGGGGAAAGAATACGATTACGAAAGCAACTCTAGCGACTTTGTGAAACAAACTATTTCAAAGATTCTTGAGCTCTAGAGTTTCTTGAGTTTTCTCTTAAATATAAACAATTTAAATATTTTTGATAATGCTTAAAATATGACGCTTTATCCCAAACAAATTTTTGGGTTAGTTTGGGTTAGGTCTTCATAGAATCAGATGGCGCTATCTGACACTCTAAGCTTTTTCTTTGGGACGTAGGCCAACATTTTCACAATAATTCATGAACGGAGGACGTAATTCGACGCATGATTGGCCAAAATGTGATCAAATATCCATGGCTCTGTCGTACAGGAAAGTCATATCAAGCTTAAGAAGCCAATTTGTACACATATAATCTAATATACAGTGGTCGGCAACTATATGCCAAAATACTGACTTTAGCACTTCCTAAATAAAATAAAGTACCTTTATATATACCTTTCGTACATACACCATTCACACCTTTAAATCACTGAATGTGGAATGTATAAATACATTCAGAGCATTTTATGCCTGGCTTGCTTTTACTGATATTGAAATTGCAACCATAGCAAATTCCAAAGCAACAAACATTGGAAGTTGGAATGTATAAGCTACTAAATAAATATCACCCTGTCCTAAGTTTGAACTTGAACATGGAAATTGTTATATAAACATTAAAGGCAAACTATAAACAACGCGAGCAATCACTTTTTTTAATATAAATACGCTACCGATCCTTCAATTCGGTAGGTTTTTGCCTCACT
>MU189451.1:0-31497 GCA_016904865.1 Pissodes strobi | reverse complement strand
TTTCACAACTTGATAAACCTGGCAAGTGCCTAAAATTAGCCTGATTAGTTTTACTCTTTTCTAGTCATTTCGCTGGACAAATCAGGTAGGTTTGAAATTAGCATCCTTACTTTTGACCATTACTTTAACATTTTCCTTTTAGCTGTTGCCTTCAGACTTTAGAATTTCCTTTCTTTTTGCAGAAGAAGTTACTGCAACATTGCTTAAAATTTCTATTATGTGTTAAGATTTTCATTTTTCTCTGACATCCAGTTACTTTTTTCTTTAACCTCTCCTCTTCTATATTTTTCTCCGTTTCTTTTGTAGTTTCCGGCTCATTTTGAAGTTGTTTTGACGTAACAACATAATTCTTCATTTTTAGTGGTTCTTAACATAATTCTTCTTTTTAAAAGTTCTTGTATTTTTTAATCGGAGTTGGTGAGCATTATAACAACCTATTTAAATCTGCTGACGATTCTGTCATTTGCTCAGTGAAACAATGATATCAAAATTATTTTATGATTTATACCTTATTCTTTCTATTTAAGCATATCAAATTTAAATATTTCGGCAATTAGTTCTTTGTCGTAAGGAAAAGTCTCATCATTATTCATTTCAGTTTATGTAGTGTCCAAACTTATAATTGCTGTAGCATTAGTTGCTTCATTTGAATTCGTTTTTCCTTTCCTTTTTGAAAAAATTGGTATATTATAGAATGCTTTCAACTTTTTAAACTTCTTCCCATCCAACTATATTAAAATGTTCTAAGCTGCTTTTTTGCCATTCCATTTTTGACCGCTTCCACTGCATTTGCTAAAGCTTCAATAAAATTCACCTATTTGCACGCTATGTCAACCACGATTTTATCTCCAGTTCTACGATAAGGTGGTCAATATCTCTAAATGAGGTTAGAATAAAATTTGAAGGCAAAAATCTAACCTAATTAGTTAACCTAGGTGTTATATTATGATATGATAATGTTAGAAACGTATAGGTACTTAAATGTTGTGTCACTTAACCACAGATGGCTAGAAGGCAATTGTGCGATAAACGGGTGACCGCAAACACACTGTTAAGAACTGAAACTTGTAAATTTATTTGGCCTTTGACAGTTAAAACAGCGTCGTATACTTTTCAAGACAACAATAAATATAAGGTGCCAGCTATTATATGTGGCGCAATCTGCTGTAGCAATTATTCTATCATTGATCTAAAAAGATCGATATGACCTTTCTAATGAAAAACAAATACCGAAGTGCCGCTGGCTAAATAAATTAATTAATAATAAAAATATAAATTATTTATATTTTATAAATAAATAAGCTATATGTGACCCATCGCAGTGTCCTCTGCATTATTTTCTAGGTATTTCTGCTGTAATCTTTTTTCCAGAATAATGTATTCCTGGTTTGCTCTTATGACGGAAAAAATCTTCAAGATTTTACTTTAAAGAATGCAAATATTTTGCATCAACTTTCTCACGGAAATTGGTTATAGAAATACTTTTCCTAGATAGTCGTTTATAAAGACAGTGGGCATTTTCGACGACTAGTCCAAGTAGAAGTTCGATGCCATTTTATGATTTTCTAAAGAGAATTATTATACCAAGCTGGATTTTTAATCTGTCAAATCAGGTGCCATTTTGCTTCGAATTCTACGCATAAATCGTTATGCACTCTCCAGCATCTTTTTCGCCAAAAACTCCTACGCATTTTCACTATAACATGCACGTCAAGATCAGGTAACTAGTTATAATAGCTAACTAATACAATATTTTATGCATAAACATGAAAAAAACGCCACAAGATCTTCTTCTCATTAGCTACAACGAGAACGCCTTTGTTAGGCCTTAATGAGACTAACTCAATGCAATAAAAATCACGTCTTTAGAACAAAGAGGTATTTTTAATTTGACCCATAAGACGTCGTGGTGTGGTTGCTCCCTTGACTTACTGAGCTTTTTTGATATTTGAACATAACATATATATTCAAACGTCATATACGTGTTGTAACGCTGATAATCTAAATCCTTTCAATTAGGGTAGTTATTACGTCGATACCAAAATTTACGGCAAAAAGTGTATAAGGTGCAGCGCTCCCGCTTGCAACATTAGCAGCTATTAATTTCAAACGCTTTCCATTTAAAGCTTATGAAACTTTCCGCCATCTTAATACCCAAGTGTCGAGAATTGCCGACCATGCAATTGGAATGAACAAATTATGTTGGCGGAGCGACTGAACAACTTCTCCAACAAATAACTCTTGCAAAATCGGCACGAATTCCACTCAATTTGTGTTTCTTCGGATTATATTAAATTCCGAGAGCCACGCTTACGCCGATCTGAAATATTAATTACGCTTGAATTGTATAAATCGAGATACGCCAGGAATTATAGTAAATGAATTAGGCTATTGGATGGGTCAAGAACTAATGACGCGATGCTGACAAATCTACTTAAATGGTATCAAAAAGGACTTGTCTTCATCGTGTTATATTCGTCAGCATAATCTATTTAGTTCTTACAATTTGAATCCTATTAAATTTAATCTTGATAATTTTGAGCGTAGTATATCCATTGTATACCATCGCTTCTCACTGACGATTTTAATACAATATGTATTTTCTTTAAATATCAGAAAAACATAACTTTGTAGTCACTCAATAGATAGAGCTTAGAGGTAGAATAGTATTTTACTGCCTCTGCCAGGCTGTAAAGGTACTTTTTTAGGTTTCTTCCTCTTGTGGCCAGGAGTAATTTCAGAGCTGCTCTAGAAGAGCCAAACTAATCAGCAGGTCATTAAGCTGCATTCGTACAAAAAAGGCGCTGCAAGGAAATGATTTGTATTGGCCCTATATCTTCCATCATGTTTTAGCATTCCTCAGAGGCTCTCATTTCATTCTTGTAAATTATTTGGTGTTTATACTGTTTATTTCTAGCAACATATTTAGGTACTTTCATCTGGAATTCTCAGCAGCTGTAATATGGGATTGGATTTGATTTTGTTTTTAATTATGATATTGTCCTAATTAGTTGTCTGTGATGCCACGCCTAAGCTGGCGTGCAGGTTATGTAGCTCAGATTAGAGATCGATCTACGTCAGGTGAAAAGAGATAATAAAAAAGGCACTTCGGTAAAACAATAACAATGTCTATTGATCAAAGACTTAATGAGTTTATGGCAACTTTTCCTAAACCCATTTAGTTACTTGCCAATAGATGCGAATGGCAGCCAGTAATACAGTGGAGAACTAGGTTCGTGGATTCTTCGGTACACTTTAATAAAGATATTAGGCGCCACCTAGTTAGCTGAGACTCAACTAGGAAAAATTTACAATCTTATTAAATCCTGAAAAGTATTTTTTGGAGGAGCTTTTCAATAAGATAATATTTCCCCAAAATAAATACTTTATTCTTTCCCTACTATGAATAAGATCCTTTGATATAAAAACATGTATAAACAATAAAGCAATAAGAAAAAACGCGCATACATAATATGGAATATTGTAGACAACCGTGTCAGATGCAAACTGTTAGGCAAATATCCTACGTATCAATTAATAGGTTACTAAAATGATGATTTGGTAAATAGCGCACAGGGTTTAAAATTCATGAATTTTATTCTGTCGCAAGGATATAAAATAAGGCATGTGAAACTAGTCACTGAAGTGACTAGTTTCACACGAAAATTAACATAGTCAAATTTCAGGTAATGTGATTGAGAATTTCAGTTGGTATGTTGGTACACTTGAAAATTAGGAAAATTACAGTGGAATATTAAAATTGCATACAACACACTTTTTAAAATATTTATTTTTATTGAATAAAGGTGTCAGACACAAAGAAAACAGTATTTTTACCATTTAGATTGGCATTGCAATACTACATATTATACAGGGTGGCCAAAAAAGGAAAGATTGCAACAAATCGAATACTTTTTTATGTATCATTTCTCATAAAATTTTAGTCTTGACAAAAGTTGATGCTTAATACAAAACCTCTTAATAAATCTTCAAATTTTCTGATTTTTTTCTTAACAAGGCTGCAAATAGAAAAAATTTTTAAAAGGACTCAAGAGCAAGTTACTATTATTATATACTCTAATCTTTCAAAATATTAAAATATTTTTTTAACAAAAGTTTTTAAGAATCTTATTATAGGTATAAAATTTGAAGTTAAAATTAAAAACATATAAAATAATATTTTCTAATTTTTGGAAATTATACCTCTCTCGAGTTTTCAACATTATAAAAACTATTGTATATATAGCGCTTTAGTGATAATCTTCATAGATACACTATTTCATTTAGATCAATTTTATGCATAGGTATACAATGTGGTGTACTAAGTATAAGTGTGCAACTAATAAGAAACTTTTTTATTATTGATATCCCCGAAAATTTTCCTCTTGATAAAAGTTAGTGCGTCAATGTACATGGAGATCAAAGAGGAAGAAAATGTGACCGTTCAAAATTAAAAATACTAATCTCAAAATGTTTGAAACAGCAGATTTAAAGAGCATAAAAATAAATGCAAGAAATTTTAGTAACATTTTTCTATACAACGTATATAAGACTCAAAAATCGGAAATTTTCGCTAGAAATTAGGAAAATCAGAAATTTTCAATTTTTGCGTCTATTTTTCGATTTTTGTGTCTAATTTTCTCAGCAACAATATCTCGAATGGGAAAACGTTAATAAACTTTTTTGCTTTTATTTTCATGTCCTTTAAATATGCCGTTTTAAAAATTTCGATTTCAGTTATTTTCCATTTTGGACAGTCACATCTTCTTACTTTTTGATCTCCCTGTACATGGCGAAATTCATTTTTCTTCACGCACTAACCTTTATCAAGATGAAAAATTTCTGAGAAATCAGTAATGAAAATGTTTCCCATATATATTTCATGCTTTTTTAAAACAAAATAAAACCTAAAATTTTTTCGAGAAAATACATTATTAAAATATTACATCAAATATTATATAAAATAATATTTTTGACTTCATATAGCTGTATAAATGTAAGCTGCGTACTGTAAAAACACAAGATAGTCAGGGCCGTACTCGAAGAGGGTATAATTTACACAAAATTAGAAAATGTATTTTAAATTTGAGGTTTCTATAGGATTATAAGAAACATTTCTCAATAAAATATTATGTTATTGAAAAAAAGGGTACTTTACTCTTAATTGAGTCATTTTATTTTTTATAAATTTACGACCTTGTTAAGAAAGAATCAGAAAGAAATATAATTAAGAGGTTTTGAATTAAGTACCAACTTTTATCAAGAATAAAATGTCCTGAAAGATGAGAAGTAAAAATGTTTTCCATTTGTAGCAAAATTTTTAAGCACCCTGTATATAAATAAAAATAGCATTGTAGAATATCTGTGAATAGCAACACTAAAATAATTACTATAATCATAGAAAAATTCACAGTCCTTCACAAAGATGCAAACGGGGGAGACATTGAAAATGCCGAAGCAGAATGCTCATAATTGTGTGGAAATATAATAGTCGAAATAAGTTTGGATGAGATCAGATTAACAATTCGTAAGTTTAGTTTACCAAAATATACCAAATAAATGCATATTACTATCGTTCGTTTTTACAATTTGTAACGTTATAAGTGTGGTCCTAAAAAGCAAAAGACCATTTGCATTCGATTCGTCTCACATTCCTCGATTTAACGATATGAAACACGACTAGTCTGTCGTGAGAAACTAAAAGTCACCCTCACCCACCGTTAACACAATTAAATGTAAAAAATTACTTTTAGCAAATTACGTAAGTTTAGTTTACCAAAATATACCACATAAATGCGTATTACTTCAAATTTCGTTCGCTTTTACAATTTATAACATTAGTGTTGATTGTAAAAACTGCATTCGATTCGTCTCTCACGACGCGCGATCTAACGCGGTTAGTTTCACTTAGTATCAACTTATTTTAGTCGTTTGAGTCGATTCCAATACGCTAAAATCAATTTTAATTGATTTGGTTAGTTTTGGTTAGTCGTTCAATCTACTTTCTGCTAGTTTCCCTTAGTCTTAACTCATTTTAGTCATTTGAACCGTTTCCGAAACGCTTTAATTAATTTTAAAGGATTTAGTTATTTTGGGTTAGTCGTTCAATCAACTTTCGGTTAGTTTCACTTAGTCTCAAATTATTTTAGTCATTTGAGTGGATTCCGATCCGTTATTATCAATTTTAATAGATTTGGTTAGTTTTGATTAGTAGTCTAATCAACTTTCGGTTCATTTCACTTAGTATCAGCGTATTTTAGTCATTTGAACCGGTTACGATACGCTATGATAAAGTTTAATAGATTAGATTATTTTTGGTTAGTCGTCGAATCAACTTTCAGTTAGTTTCAGTAAGTCTCAACTTATTTTAGTCATTTGAGTGGGCTCCGATATGTTATATTCAATTTCAATAGATTTAGTTGGTTTTGGTTAGTCGTCTAATCAACTTTCGGTTAGTTTCACTTAGTCTCAACTTATTTTACTTATTTGAGCCGGTACCGATACGTTATAATCAATTTTCATAGATTTGGTTGGTTCTGGTTAGTCGTCCAATCAACTTTCGGTTAGTTTCCCTTGGTCTCAAATTATTTTAGTCATTTGAGTCGGTTCCGATGCGTTATAATCAATTTTAATAGATTTGGTTCGTCGTCTAATCAACTTTCGATTCATTTCACTTAGTATCAACTTATTTTAGTCATTTGGACCGATTACGATACGTTAAAATCAATTTTAATGGATTAGGTTGAAACAACTTTCGGTTAGTTTCACTTAGTCTCAACTTATTTTAGTCATTTGAGTCGGTTCCTATACGTTAAAGTCAATTTAAATAGATTTGGTTAGTTTCGATTAGTCGTCTAAACAAATTTTCGGTTCCACTGTCTCAACTTATTTTACTTATTTGAGCCAGTTCCGATACGTTATAATCAATTTTCATAGATTTGGTTAGTTCTGGTTAGTCGTCCCATCAACTTTCGGTTAGTTTCCCATAGTCTTAACTTATTTTATTCATTTCAACCGGTTCCGTTACGTTATAATCAATTTTAATGGATTTGGTTAGTTGTCAAATAACTTTCGGTTAGTTTCACTTAGTCTCAAATTATTTTAGTCATTTTAGTCGGTTCCGATATGTTATAATCAATTTTAATAGATTTGGTTAGTTTTGGTTGGTCGTCATTTCGGTTCATTTCACTTATTGTCAACTTATTTTAGTCACTTGGACCGGCTATAATACGTTATAATCAATTTTAATGGATTAGGTTGTTTTTGGTTAGTCGTCGAATCAACTTTCGGTTAGTTTCACTTAATCTCAACTTATTTTAGTAATTTGAGTCGGTTCCGATACGTTATAATCAATTTTAATAGATTTGGTTAGTCGCCAAAATTCGGTTCGTTTTGGTTAGTTTTTAACTTACTTTAATTTGTATAATTTATTCCGATACATTATAGGCCGTTTTGGTGCTCTTGGTTAGTTTTGGCTAGTCATTCAATAAACTTTCGTTTAGTTTTAGTTACTTTTAAGTATTTTAGTCCTTTGAACCGGTTCCGATACATTATAATCATTTTTAATGCCTTTGTTTAATTTTGGTTAGTCGTCAAAATTCGGTTAATTTGGGTTTTTTAACTTACTTTAATATTTTTTAATCTGTTCAGATACGTTTTAGCCATTTTTGGTGATTTTGGTTATTTTTGGTTAGTCCTTCAATGAAATTTCGATTAATTTTGGTTAGTTTTATTTTAGTCATTTGAACCGGTTCCGATGCGTTATAACCAATTCTAATGTTTTTGATTACTTTTGGTCAGTCGTCAAAATTCTGTTAATTTGGGTTAGTTTTAACTTACTTTAATATTTTTGATCTGTTCCGCTACGTTTTAGTCTATTTTGGTGTTTTTTGTTACTTTTGGCTAGTTTTGGTAAGTCGTTCAATCAACTTTCGGTTAATTTCAGCTAGTTTTAATTTATTTTAGTCATTTGAACCGGTTCCGGTACGTCATAACCAAATTTAATGATTTTGGTTGATTTTAGTTATTCGCCAAAGTTTGGTTAATTTGGGTTAGTTTTAACATACTTTAATTTTTTAAACTGTACCGATATGCTTTAGCACTTTTTGGTGCTTTTGGTTAGTCGTTCAATCAACATTTAGTTAAAATCAGGTAGTCTTAAATTATTTTAGTCATTTGAACCAGCTCCGTATAATCAAATTTAATGTTTTTGGTTAGTTCGGTTAGTCGCCAAAATTAGGTTCGTTTTGGTTAGTTTTAACTTACTTTAATATTTTTAATATGTTCCGATTCGTTTTAGCTCTTTTTGGTTCCTTTGATTACTTTTGGTTAGTTTTGATTAGTCGATCAATCAACTCTCGGTTAGTTTCAGTTAGTTCCAGTTTATTTAAGTAATTTGAACCGGATTCGATACGTTATAACCAATGCTAATGTTTCTGGTTAGTCGCCAATGTTCGGTTTGAATTAGTTTTAACTTACTTTTATTTTTTTTTAATCTGTTCCGATACAATTTAACCCTTTTCGGGGCTTTAGGGTAGTTTTGTTTAGTTTGTGTTAGTCGTTCAATCAACTTTCGGTTAGTTTTAGTTAGTTTTAATTTATTTTTATCATTTGAACCGATTCAGTCCGCATAAACAAACTAACACGATCTCTCACGCGTATGACTTGATGTGGGAAATGTAGCATGCACTTTTTCGCGATTTGATGCCCCATACTAGGAAAACAATAGTATATTATTTTATATGGAGGAAAAGTGATACTTTTCATGGCGCGCTCGTGTTTACCAGCCGAACGGAGTGAGGCTGGTAATAGAGAGCAAGCCATGAAAAGTAACTTTTCCTCCAAATAAAATATGCTATTTTTTCTTCAAATGTCGACAAATTAATGCAAAAACATCTCTTTTTAATAGTAATAATAATTATTATTATTAAAGAAAAGTGGGTTTGCAAGGCAGCTTAGACCGATGTCTGTAAATAGGCACAGGTTGTTGATATAGTAATGTAACATAAAGCTGTCAGTGGACACTGTCAACAATAATTATTTTTTTAAGATTGCGTCTCTGATTGCGTTTTAATTCCGTATTGATAAGCTGTTATTGAGTAAGTTCGATTAAATAATAACCAATTTGTTCCTAAATTAGTGATCTTTAGAAATGCAGTACACAAATTGAGTGATAAATACAAATTTTAGTTTGATAAATCTTGAGTTGCTGCGCTTATTTTGTTGTTTGTTTGTATCTATGTTGCTATGACAACACTTTTACCTCCGCCGGCGGAAAAGTTAAAAGTAAAGCTCCGGCGGAGGAAAAACGAAACTTCACGGCCGCCTACACAGTCGAGTAATGACGGATTTACTGACGTTTGAAGAAAAAAACATTTCCAATGTTAAAATATGGCTAACATAACGATCAGGATAATCTGAAAAACTTGAACCGAAACTTGTTGCAAGAATCCAAAAAATAGGAATAGGAACGTTTGAATTCACTTGCTCCAATTATGTTTATTTTTTTACAATATTTAATTGAAAAATAACATTAACAGGAAAAATAAAAATGGTAAGCATATAGGTAGGGTAACAAAGCTAAGCAGAATATTTCTGTGGGATAACATTATTTAGGTACAAATATATTGTAAACGATTAATTTTTAGTAACACGTTTTATTTCGCCAATACACCTTCGCCAGTACAGTTATCATAATTGCATAACGCCATGAGTCGACTCTGCTATTCATACAATAACTATATCTACGCCTTATTTCTAATCTATCTATATACTCCGTATTATATAACACAGATTCGATTCTACCCCTGCGTCATTCGTTTTCCAGGGTTGTCACGTCCTCGCCTATTTGAACGTGGCACGTCGCCTCTCCACAATTTGCTTGTTACAATATCCTAAAACCCGAAAAAAACTTTCAAATCCTTACAAACTAGGTAAATAAACATTGATTTTTTTTTAGAAAAGAGAATTCTTAATTTCCATATTTATCAAAAAAATTCACTCTTGATAAAAGTTTTTGCTTAAAGAAATAACCTCTGAAGTTGTTAGTGTTATGTGCAAGCAGCATCAAAAACATGGAAATACAAAGGAAGAAATTTCTACTTTATACTTAGTTTAATTTGCAGTTACTACTACTACTGTCTGAATAAAAACAACTATATTTTATTTAAATTTTTATGTCTTTTTTCCTAAATATCTAGACGTATATTTTACGTGATTAAAATCTCATAATTTTCTTGTTATCTCAAAAATATTTATTCTCATAAGTATTACTTATTTTACAGAGTTGTTCTCTCATGTGTTTGTTGGTCCCTGCCCATAATAATTTTAGAACGTCAAATGCATATTTCCTTCAAGTAACAACAACACTGACTTCCCTATCTTGAAAACAATGAGGGGATACAGTTTATAACTAAACATTTAATTTTAATGAGGAATATTGAAAATGACAACCATACAAAAACGGCATAACACACGAACAAAAACTTTTCGTTTGTCATAAATAGGATCTCTTTTAAGATACTTGCTCCAATTTTCTTTTAGCACAAAAACACAATTGATCACACTTCACAATCCACAAATAATAATAAAGATGTAGGTGTAGATAACTAGGTAACTAAAGAAAATAATTTTATGCGGGACGTGACCTTCGGCTTGTCGGATGACCCTGATGTGGTTAGTTTATGGTGGAGGAAATTAATTCCATTAATATTAATAGAATTTTCCCATATTGGGAAATTACTACCCAATTTAGAAAACTTACTTTTTTCATTTGAACATATTCAGTAAATGGTAAAAATACACTGGAAATAAACAACGTCTAGGAAAATTTACCTTGTTTCGGTAAAATATTTCTGTAACATTACAGTAATTGGGTAAAACTCCATTTCTAAATGTGACTTTACTACAAAAGTAAAATTTTTCGGTAAATTGGAATGAAAAGTTCGTTAAAACTAATGGAGAAGTTAGAATTTGCCAAGAAATTTTACCCCCATTTTTTGCAGTGTATCGTAGATTCGACTTTAGTACGTTAGGCGAGTAGTCCCCAAGAAATACGCTCCTGTGCGCTGCACTTCTTGAGTGGGGTTTGAGGATTAGAACATCGGTAGGACAATCAAACCGCGTCCCTGTGGTCTGCAGCAAAATTAGAGCGATATAGATGAGAGATAAAGCTTGACAATTTACATAATGAAATATGCTGACCATTATAACTTTAAGGTTCATAATTGCGTTCCCTGTTTGCTCGCGTTGTTTATTATATTTCTTGAATGTTTACATATTTTCCATTGTTTCATAATTTGATCTCTTGGGCAAATATGTGATGGAAAACTCAGTTTTGAATAAGATATAAAGGTTATTTGAACTGTAAAGACCAGGCGAAAGAATACCCCAGACATCCGTTAAATCTCTCAATTATGGGAATGCAGGAGGGTAAATTCTATGGCCACCATTAACTTGCTTTAAAACATTTGTGAACTTTTTAGGAAAATTATATTAATTAAGAGATTGACGATGGTAATGGACTATAAAAGCAGTAGACCAGGCGAAACTAATTTCAGCATTAGTCAATTATGAACTTGCCCATAGATAAGTTCTTTACCTGAGAGGCAGTTGGGCGGAAGTCCACTTTTTATGACATTTTGAGTGAGTTCTTATTCTTTATCCACTGCAGAACGAGGGAAGTCCTACAATGCATAGTTTCTAATAATTATGATTATTAAATCATATCATCGGGCATTCCACTTACGCCCAAATGCGCAGACTGGAGAGCAGCAGCTCTGGAGTTGCTCCTTTATGCAGCAAGCCCTAGGCTGTATTCTTTTTACCATACCAGTATCTCACTTTAAAGACCAAGTGAGTTGACACTAGCGGCAGTAAAATGAGAGGGAGGAAGATATAAACACCTGAAACCTCACTTAAACTGGGTAAAAAGAATAGCTGCAAGATCCAATGGTGCGCGACGTATTACCGTTACCTATTTAGTTTAAATTATGGCGTGATATTAGACGGTTACGAGGACACACACACACACCAGGATGCCGAAAAAACTGTTGATAAATCACTTCCTCGCGATTGGGCTTAGTTTCTTAGAATTTATGGAAACAACCGTCCATTCATTGTTTAGGAAATGACCCTTAAAAAATTTAAACTTTCGAAATATTACACAAGGTTGCTTCTTCGCCACTTGTCGTTAGAAAGAAAAAACAGAGATAATTTTTTTAATGTCTAAGGTAGTCTGGACTCAGTTAGGAATAACGATTAAGGCACGCTTTTTTTCCAAATCCTCTTTTGAAGTTATTACTTTTACAGAAGCTAGTTTAAAAGGTCTTTAGGTCGTGCATTGAAATTTCCAATTCATATTCCTTGACAATGTCAATAGTATCAAATAACTGCAAACATCTCATCTTTTAAAATGGGTATCAACAGTTTTTTCAGTTTCTTTTCCTGTACATTAAATACAACTTTTAGTCCAACATCTTTCTGCCATCGGCATTAAGCAGTTTTATTACAATCAGAAGGGCGGAAGTCCAGCTTTTTATTACTAAAAACGGTTTTTTATTTTTTTCTTTATCATAAAAAATTTAATATAAAACATATAATGTAAAGTATAGACAAATCTTGGTGCAGTAGAAAAATAAATTATTTTTCAAAAGTGGTTTACCAAATAAACAGCTCTAATTACCAAAAAATTCTTCATTTTGCTCTCCTGTAAAAAAAAGTGGACTTCCGCCCACCTGCTTTTCAGATACAGAGCTAAACCTTTTACGGAATGAATAAAATCGCAACCTGAAGTGTCTAAATGAAGGAACCACAAAATTCTAGAGAGAAGAGGCAGTACACTGTGCTAGAAATCTTATGTAAGTTAATCAACTGGGTAAATATGAGCATTGGTAAAATTAAATATTGCAAAAGATATAGTGCAATCGGTTGGCAAAGTGAAAGAAGCATTGTTGCAATATACTGGAATAATACTGTGAACTACTAAAATGCATAAACCTAACTCAGTAAATATCATCCTGTCCTAAGTTTGACTTGAACTTGAAAAATATTATATAAACAATCACAGTTAATTATAAACAACTAGAGCGTCGACGGGAGCGATTCTAGTCCTTAACGTTGCAGCCATCAGCATTTTGTAAAATAGAAATACGAAGGCAAACGCCAAATTCATCAGACTTTCGGGTCTCTCTTAACTCTGCTCAATTATAAGAGTACAAGCACACAGGTGCGTACTCTGCTAGTTGTTCTATCCCGCAACCTAAATACCTGAAAGCACCTGTGCATCGGTACAGGGTGATCAGTTCACCACCTAATCTGGATGTACATGTACATAGGTACACGGCACCCGGGGGATTTCTAAAAAGTAGTGACAGTCGAATCTACAAGTAAGGTATGAAAATTTCCCAGTAAGGTTATTTTGGGGACTTTTAAAAGTAGTGCAAGTACCTTAGTAATCTGTGTCAAACTTAAATTAAAGTACTCCGTCAATGAGAGATGCTAAAAGACTTACCATATAAATTTAAAACAAGTACATAAATAAAAGACAACGCAGCTCGCATAGACTTTATTAACAAAACAATAGCCAAGGGCCTAGAAACCCTTTAAACTAAGCCTCCCTCGAGAAGACGTGCATTTAGTATTAACTGGGTAGAGTGTAAACTCTTATTAATTCATCTATAAGCACAACACGTATTTATTATTGGTCGCGTATAGTATAACTGCTGTTAAGTTTGCTTGTATAAACTTGTTATTGTTTTTATCAACGTATCTCCTTTATCATCTCTTCGCACTTGACGTAGAGCGATTCCGAATCTGAGCTACTCTCCTGCAGGCTAAGCAAGGCGTGGCGTCACGTATAAAAAACCAATTCGCGACAATGCAGTAAGCATCTCAAACTAAGTACAGACATTTTCTTTCTATACGGCTGAGGAAAAAGTTTACGACCAGTGTATACTGAAAATTCTTAAGGGGTAGTAACGTAGAATCATTAACAAACTAGAACGCGGTTAAGAAAAACAAATGTGACAGCTACTATTACTAATCAAAAACAAAGTCGCAACTTCTGTGGATAAAATGGGACAAATGGGGCCCACGATCTGGGTAATAGAGTCGGTGAGTAGTCTTTAACTAGACGACCCGAGGCCATTAAATGCATTTTATATCCAATTGTATTCAGTATGTGAACGGTATAGATTTCGTGCGGCTTATATACAACATTGAGCGTTTTTTGAGACATATTCTTGCCTATTTCTGGACTTCGGTTTTAGAGTTTTTGAATAAAGCCGCTTCTGCTCTAGCGCCAAGGTGTAAATTGCACCAGATCTAATTTAGTGACTTTAATGAAGCTAAAAAATCTGAAAGAACTGACAAATATTCGACGTTTCGAGGAACAAACCTGTCCACGTTGTCAAGAACGAGAAATTTAAATTGAATGTTTAGATTTCTTGTTCTTGAAAACGGAAACAAATTTTTCCCTCGAAGCGTTGAGCATTTTTCAGTACTAAAGTTTAGACCTTGGGCCAAAACCCAAACGGCCTTATTAAAAAGCTTAAAACTGGAGAAATAGGCAAAAATTTGTCTCACAAACGTGAATCCTCCGCAACAATATAGACATATCTACAACTGAAAGCATTATGATTAGCCAGGGCTAATGCATTTCATAACAATTTAAATATCACTGAAAATATTTTCAAATCAGCCAAATGATAAGTATCAAAAGTATTTGAAGCACTTCAAATGGCTAGAGTGCACCTAATTCAGTACATTGTTGACGTCGATGAGCTAGGCGATATCACATTGTAACAATAAGACTATAATGCCATTATTCATACGCAAATTTATATCTAATTAACTCGACATCAAAACAAAGCAGTTATAAAGAACCGAAACACATTTGCGGTGTACTGAAATTAGAAACTCTCATACTCTCAGCTATATAAGCCAGAAGTTGTCTATTTTCCGTACCTAACTTCCGTTATTAAGCGAAGAACACAAAAGCAGTGTCGAACACACATGTAAGCAAACTCAAAGAGATCGAGTGATAACGAGTTCGGTCTGCCAGTATAGTTTACCTTTTGTGCTTATCCGTTAACCTCACATTACTCTCATTATTCAGATTTTAGTGTGAAATATTCAGGGATAGGAGGTATCTATCTCGTAATAAAATAGCTGAATATTCCCCTAGTTAGATTCCTAAATATAAAGAAAGTAGTTGCTTTCCAATAGAAAACGAAAAGAAAAGTAGGGAGTTGCAGAAAAAGTATTCAAAATGGGACATATTTCCAAAAATATATAGGTCATTGTTTAAGATTAAATACGGAGTAAATTTTATCGCCAGTGAATTGTTTTGCAACGTACTAAATGATATTATCTTTAAATTTTCATCAATTGTATTATAACTATTTTAATAATAACCTAATGCTTAGTTGAAAATATCTTAATGGGAATACATTTCTCTAAATACTAATAATTTATAAATAATTATAGCCTCGCGCCATCATAATACATTGTCTTGGCGTTGTATTCGTGTTGTAATTCTCGCCGAGTTTATCATTATGTGCCACATTTCACCAATATATTATTTATAATTGTGAATTTAATTCATTCAGTAAATAGGTATTACTATTACAATGCATATCACAAATATATGCGCTAATTTGGCCGGTATTATTCATTTCACAAGCTTTAACATGTCATATTTGTAGCATCTATTACTTTACAATGTGTTTCTATTGATCAGTGCTTTCAGATATTGATATTCTTATTATTTTATTTCAGGTTACATTGCTGCCTTCGATTAAACATCTGCAAGAGAGAGGCAATTTTCAAATAGTGACAAAATATGTAAAATGGGCATTACAAATCTGATAACGAGCTTAATAAAATGTAAACAAACTTCACTGTTTTAAGTTTCTAGGATACTTGACTAGACTTTCTATATATGATCAATCTTGTTCACTGCTGGACGTAGTTTTTCCTTAACATATTTCATCTATTTTGTTGTTAGCTCTCTTGTACTCATTTTAGGCCTGGACTTTTAACCCATTAGCGTCCAGCGATTTTTTTTTTGTTGAGGTGTAAAAATGCTCTCTTATGCACACCCTCGGTTTAGGGTAGTGTGGGACTCTCCTCGCTGGGCATACCCACTAAAACTTGACCATCTTCCATTGATGCTAGTGACTCTTGTCACACTTACATCATCCTTCATTGGCGTGTTGGCCTCCTGTTGTTCTTGATGATTCTAGGCAGGATGTTGTGTTTGTGATATGATGTTTTGGAATGTGTGTTAGCGGGTTAGTTATTTTTGGGTTTTTTTCTGTATAGTATTTAGCTACAGTTTTTTATGGGTTAGTAAGTGTTAGTATTATTTTTGGTGGTTTTTTATTTTTATGATTTTTATATAATTTTTATGTGTTTTCTGTGTTTATTGTGGCCCTCTTACGGTGGTTTTTTTAGGCTTTTGAGCCTTGCTCTTCTTGGCCGGTCTTACTCGTCAAAAAGTGATGTTATTAGTGGATTTGTGTGATTGTGTACTTGTTCCAAGAATCTAACATGTCTGTTTGTTAGGTGTTCGTGAGTTGTTTCGACTTTTAGGTCGGCGTGTATGTTAGTGTTGCGAATGTACCATGGTGCATTTGTGATTTGTCTTAGTGTTTTGTTTTGGAAAACTTGTAGTTTTTCTTGTTTGTTTTGCTTGTGTGTATGTATGCAATAGCTCCGTAGAGGACTTTGGGCTTGATAACTTGGTTGTAGAGTAGTAATTTGTTTTTGATTGACATTGAACTATTTCTGTTAATTAAAGGATAGAAGGCTTGCTCTGCTGCAATGCCTATGTTAATTTTGTTTTGAATGTGTTGATTAAATGAAAGTTTGCTGTCTAAGGTTATCCCTAGATATTTGAGAGTTTTGTTCTACCTTATCTCGGTGTTTCCTAGGTTTAAATTTTCAGGTAATCCACGTTTACTGCTAATGAACATTGACTGTGTTTTATCGTTATTAATTTTGATGTTCCAAGTTTCTGCCCAGTCGTCTATGGAATTTAGATGTTGTTGTACATGTATTTTGAGTCTTGCTGTGTTTTTGAGTGTCGAATATATGCAGATGTCATCTGCATATATTGAGAGTTGTACGTGTGGATGTCTGAGTACATCCGCTGTGAATAGCGAGTATAGTGTTGGGGATAGCGGGGAGCCCTGGGGGACTCCCGCTTCCATGTGTCTTGTGGTTGATAGTTCAGAGTTTATTTGGGTGATGAATGTTCTTTGATTTAAGAAAGAAGCAATGAGTTGTGTTATGGGTAGTGGCAGGTTATGTTGTGTGTTTAGTTTGTGAATGAGTCCCTCATGCCACACTTTGTCGAAGGCTTTTTCGATGTCGAAGGCTACAACTGCTGTTGATGCCCGCCTTTGCAGTCCTCTAGTCGCATCCTCAACCAGCCTGGCCAGCTGGAGCTCCGTGCTGTGGTTTTTTCTAAACCCAAATTGTTCATTTGGGATTAGATTGTGTTCTGTTATGTGAGTGTTTAATCTATTTAGTATGAGGCGTTCTGTTAGCTTGCTCAAGGTAGAGAGCAAGCTAATAGGTCGCCAGTGTTGTGGGAATGTTAGATTCTTGTTTGGTTTTGGGATGAGGATTATTTTTACTTTTTTCCAGGATGCTGGAAAGTGTTTCAGTTGTAGTGTTTTGTTTATTATGTATGTTAGTTTTCGTATTGCTACGTCTGGTACGTTTTTGAGTGCTTTGTTTTGTATGTTGTCTAATCCTGGAGCCTTTTTTGGGTTTAGTTGAGCAATTAATTGCGCAACTTCGTCGGTGTTTGTTTGTTGTGTTTCGTCTTTTGGGTGTTCGTTAATTTCGGTCATGCTTGCTCTGTGAGATCTCTCTATGGCCGCTTCGTGTTCAAGATCCTTCGCTCCATCTCCCAAGGTGAATTGAGACTCCAGCGAATCTGCGAAGGCCTCGGCCTTCGCTTCACTAGAGTACGCCCAACCCCTCAAGCCGTGGATCGCCGGATATATCATCTTGCTTTTATGCTGCATAGTTTCAGCAATTCTCCATAAAGAGTTGTCCTGTATGTTTAGTGTTGTTAGGTATTCCGTCCATTTGTTGTTTTTGTGGTTTTTTTATGTCTGTTTTTATTGTGTTTGTTAGTCTGTTTCCTTGTCTATTGAGTTATGCGTTGCATGTTAGTTTAGCACGTCTTTTCAGCCTGTTTCTTAGTCTTATGTTTTGATTTGCTTTATGTTTTCTGGCAGTGTATATGGGTTGTTTTGTCTTGTGTGTACTGTTTTCTTGGCTGTGTTTATTGCTATTTGTAAGTCTTCGGTGAAGCCTACAACTTGGTTGTCCAGCTCCGCCTTAGAGTTTATGTGTGGAATTGGTTGTATGTTATCTGTTAAGTGTTTTTTGAAAATGTTCCAGTGAATAAATGTTTGCGTGTTTGCTCATGCGTTTTCGTGTATGTTGTTTATTGCAATGCCAATTGTGAATGATCTGAGGCAGATAGATCCTCCAGATTGTCTATCACAACGTTGTGTGGAATGTTTTGTGTAATGGCAATGTCTAGTATGTCGGCTGATACACCGCGAAAGTGTGTTGGTTCTGTGGGAGCGAGTACAGTGTAATGTAATGTTTCTGCTGTCCTGAGTAATATAGTACCATTCGGATTCGTGGTTCTACATCCCCAGGTCCTGTGTTTTGCGTTGAAGTCCCCGGCCGCTAAAACAAGGTATGTGTAATCGAGTAGCTTTAGCGTCCAGCAATCTATTTATAGATCACAACATAAAACACGTGTTCTAAACGTGTCTAGTGAAACTTAAACCCCGCCTCCCACCAATACGGTTATTGTAAAGCTAAATGTGGCGTGATTCGTGATCAGCCTGACTGTGCGGCTGAAAGTGTTTATTTTATTTGATCTACTTCGATGACATTTTTTTTGTCAAGCACATCAAGTGATATATTTTTAGATAAATCTGAAAATTTTTGAGGTAAGTTAATTATATTTTATATTTATACTAGGAAGGGTTTACTAAGTCTAACTAAATGACTATTGTTCTACGTTTTCGTTTTTTAGTTTTTATTATTCTGATTTTTTATGGTGATCTATAAATAGATCGCTGGGATATACACAGATTTTTTTTATACAATTTTTGAAAATTACTTGCTACTAATATTATTTATAAAACTATATTTTAATGGAAGTTTTCTAGTTTCAGATGTAAAAGGGAGCAGACAAAATATATTTAGAAAATTAGAAAATGCAATAGAGTACCTGTACTCAGAGCAAATAGATGCGGACATATTGGCGCTGCCACCCGAAGTTGACGAACCCACCGATGAGGAGGTATTCAACGATGAAGAAACTGGAATCCCTACGTTAACAGACGTTGCTGGATATGTAGAAATACAGACCAATGAAGATGACGAAAGCGAGGAAGAAGATAACTTACCATTGGCACGTCTATTTCCCGAGAAAAAGAAACCTAGAGTTGAAAAACCACAAAAGCTTAAAAGCAATTGGTACAAAACTGACCCTAAATATAATGCCGAAACAGCCGAGCAGGATTTTCTACAAATAGAGGATATTAGAAAAGCTAAATTGAAAGATTCATCTGCGGTAGATATAATTATTTGAACATTTCTTTGATGATGAAATTTATAGCATGATAATGGAATAAAGTGCAAAGTATGCAGCTACTCAAAAGAACCGACATGTATTTACTATATCAAAAGATGTTATTAAGATTTTTATTGGTTTTTTGATATTTAGTGGCTATCATACTTTGCCATCTGAAAGGGACTATTGGTCCGATGAAGAAGACTTGGGTCAACCTATCGTGGAAATAAAATCATGTATTCATTTTGTTGACAATGCCAAAGCTGAGGACAACAAAAATGACAAATGTTTCAAAATACGACCATTATTTGAAAAAGTGAATAAAAATTTTCAGAAATTTGGAATTTTTCAACAAAACCTATCAATTGACGTAATGATTGTTAGGTATTATGGTCGGCACTCAACAAAAGAATTAGAAAATATGCCTCGTGGATCATATGATTTCAGATTCGATACCGAAGACGAAATTCTAATTGTTAAATGGAATGACAATAAGTGCATTTCAATGGCCACGAATTTTGATCAGGTAGAGCCTCTAGCTTCAGTTCCACGGTGGAATAAGAAGAAGAAAGCTCGCATGCCAGTTCCTCAGCCTAAATTGATTTATAACTACAATCAATACATGGGAGGAGTAGAGCACCATGACTGGCTTCTAGAGAAGCATAACATCGCCATCCGAGGCAAAAAATGGTACTGGTGTTTATTCACCAGGATGATAGACCTGGCAGTAATCAATTCGTTTCAGCTATATAGAAGAATCCACGGAAAGAAATCAATAAATGTAAAAGATTTTAGGTGCGAAATTGCAGTTTCCCACCTAAAGCTTGGACATGGACGAAGTATTATGAAAGGCAGACCGCTTAGCTTACCATCAAGCTCAAAATCACACGTGCCAGATGATGTTAGATTTGATGAAAGGGGACATTTTTTGGAAAAGAGAACCAACCAAAGAAGATGCTAATACACCTCTTGTAAGAGCCGTCCTCTTACATATTGTAAAAAATGTAATATAACACTTTGCACCACCTGTTTTGTAAAATTTCACCACAAGAATTAGATTTTGTATCCTAATAAAAAATATTTTTTCATAAAACTATTTTCCTTTATTCGCCCAGCGATCTATTCATAGATCGCCCTTTTTGACAAAACTAAAAAAAAAATAGAAATATTTGCATAATCTTTCATGTTAAAATTTAATCGAAATAACTTAAAGATGTCATTTTTTTAAAGGTTTTCAAAAAATATTAATTTGGGAGCTAATGGGTTATGGGTTAATGCCGTCCATCCACCTAGTTGGAGGACGTCCCCTGCTACTGTAGGCCTCATCTCACAGTTGTCACTCTAATATTCGTTGGATCCACTTTCCGTTTATGAACTTTGTCATATGGCCTAGTCAATTTTACTTCAATAATAATAATAATAATAGTAATGTTAATACATTTAAGAGCAAATTAATTTTCAAATGAACCCAATGGGTACTGACATCTATAGTTCATTGTTTTTTTTACGCTGTTTAATCTTGAATCTTTGACATTGTTGTCACCGGGCCGATTCGAGTAGTAATTTAAAACTAGGTTTAAGATAACAAGTTAAAATTACCGTAAAAAGATATACATCACTTTTGGTTCAGAGTAAAAGTTTCCGAACAACATGAGAGAATGGACATCGATATGTTTCCGATGTTCCAAATCTATGTTTCGTTACTGCATGCTATGAATTATTCTTTTGATTTAATTTCCCAATGACTTTTGTTAACTATTTTTTGCCGCTGATTATATAGTCAATTTCTTTGTTAGTGAAGCCGTTAGAACTCGGCCATGTCCACTTTCAGTGTGGGGCCCGATTAAAGTTTTCATGAGTCTCTGCTACTGCTTTAATTTAACATATTTTTTAATGGGAATCTTCTCGTTTAATACTACGTAAGAACAACAATGAAAACTATATTACTTTCTTTAATATTTAATCATTTGTAACAGCAGATGAGAGCATGAGAAGAGCCGAAGCATACAGAGGGGTTGAATGTTTGTTGTTGCATTAATTTATCAAATATGATTTAAGAGATAAAAAGAGATTACAGTCAGATAAGGTAAAATTCAATTTCACGTGCGAAGTAGTTTGTTCTAGTTCAAAAGAAAATTTCCCGCAAAACTACGTTCAAATTGTAAGATAAGTTATGTTTTATCCTTCCCTTCAATATATAGGATTTTATCAAAAATGAAATGAAACTAAAATTGAAAAATAACAAAAATAAGGACAGCAGATCTCCTCAAAACACCTTCTGTGGCCAAAGTGGTGTTTGCCAAAAAATGCATTTCCGCATATAATTATATAGTTTAATTATCTGCCTCAAAGGGGTGCGATTTAACTAACGTAAACTTGCATTTTGAAATTGATTTATATAGTAGAATACGTTTCTTGCTGTGTTTGTATAGAAGTAATCATAATACTAATTTATGTTTATAATAACTGAATAATTATCAAATAATATATTTAAAAGAAAATTAATTTCAAATGAAACAGATCTATTATCTGTTGGTACTTTTACGCTGTTCAAGCTTGAATAATTGATACTGTTGTTCAAATTCAAATTCAAGATTCAAAAAATGTTTTATTGTACAAAGAGTACAAAGCTGGAAGAAAAATCAATAAAAACACAAAGGAACTAACATAACAAACTAATATTATAAAAAGAGACAGAGAAAATCAATAAAAAACAATAAATCAAGACAAACGCATTAAATTTACATGGGTCACTAAATATAATTTAAAAAATAAAGCAAGTATGATAAAATAGTTGGAAATAAAAGAATCAATATAGGACAATTATAAAATTACATCTAATAAAATTTATTCGAAATTAACAATTAACAGTCTATCAAAGTCATCTTCAGTCTATATAAAATTCGTCTAGGCTATGATATGCCTTGTTTAATAAAAAATTCTTAACAAGTCTACTCTGCTTATTACTAGTAACATTTTTAAATTCTAAAGGTAAGTGATTGTATATTTTGATCCCCTCATTAATTTTTGAATGTTTCGCAAGAGAGCTCTTGGGGATGCACAGACTTACATTATTACAATTAAATTAATTGGTATGGGATTCATTGGATCCCTTGTACTTCTTACGAACCAACTGAGAAGTCAATAATATAAAAAGACAAGTCAGTGTCAGTATCTGTTCCCTAATAAAAAGTGGCTTACAATGGTCAACAAAATCTGCCCCACACAAAAATCTTACAGGCCGCTTCTGCAATACAAAAACTGAATGCAAGAGATAGAGGCTAGCAAACCCCCAAAATTGGATCCCATACCTTAGATGTGATTCAACTAATGCAAAATAAAATTTTTTTGCTGATTTTGAGTCCAGTTCGTTGCGAACCAGTCTAACAGCATAACAGGCAGAGGCCAATTTTTTTTAATGTCGCAATATGTAAATCATACTTGAGGGCAGAATCAATACAAACATCCAAAAATTTGATACAGTCTTTATCTAAAATGTGTTCCCCCTTTAATTCCCTTTTAATGAAGGGCTTGAAATAACCCCACGAAATGTAATCAGGTCAGTCTTACTGATATTAAATGTAAGCTTGTTTGCATCACACCACCCTTTAATAATGCTTATATCCTTATGAATTGTCTCTTCTAAAATGACGTTATTTGTTCCTAGCCACAGTATTGTGGTATCATCAACAAACAATGTAATGGATCCATTAATGCTGATGAAAGCTAGGTCATTTATATATACAAGAAACAATAAGGGACCAATCACTGACCCCTGTGGAACCCCAGAATCAATGCTGTGCACAGATGAAACCTTGTGTCTCCCACTTAATACTTGTTTTCTTCTCATTAGAAGTCACTCAAGGCATTTCAGAGCATATCCTCTAAAATCTTAACAGGACAGCTTCTGCAACAGTATTCCGCGATCCACACAGTCAAATGCCTTAGAAAAATCGCAAAACACTGCCGCAGCCAACTGTCCCTCATTGAGACCTAAGTACAGTCTCTCCAAAAGATTGAATATTGCGTCGCTAGTACGATTCTTATCCCTAAAGCCAAATTGATTTTTATTTAGTAATTTATGTTTTTCTAGAAAAGAAGTCATTCTATTTTTCACGATTTTTCCAACAATTTTCGAGAGTATTGGAAGCATTGAAATGGGTCGAACGCATGATGGATCAGTGGAGTTACCTCCCTTAAAGAGTGATTTTACAAAAGCCGTACGCAAGCTTTCAGGAAAGATACCCTTATCAAAAGAAATATTTATACCCTCACAGATGCCTGTAAGTGCTGAATCAGGAAGATTATTAAATAGTCTCAAAGAAATACATACCATCAATACCAGCTGAATTTTATTACAATAGAATGTTTTTTTTAGCTGATAGGATCACTTTTCGGTATATAGATTTATATTTGCTAAATAGGTTACATACAAACTCAGAAGGATTATATTTTCTTAGGGTATGCAAAAATCTAAGGTTTTTTGCAGATATTTTAATTCCCTTAGTTACCAATGATTTTTTTGTTTTCTGTTTTATTACTCTTAAAGGAAAACTCCTATCTAACAATTTAGAAAGCATGATATTAAATTCATTTAGGGGGTTAGAGGAGTTCTTTATTATGTCCCAATTAATTTTATTGCAATCACTTTGAAATTTGGTAAAATTGGCCGTACTATATATCCTACCCTTTTTTATAATTTTAGTTTTTTTAATGTTTAAGTTGACAGTAGATGAAATAGCCTCATGATCAGATAAGGCAGATGGTACTGTACTCGTACTGCAAGAAACACTATCATTAAAATTAATGCAAAAATAATCAATTAAAGTTCTCGATAAGCTAGTTAAACGGGTTGGATCCTTCACCATCATCTCCAAGCTAAACGAACAAAACAATGCAGATAGGCTTTGCATGTGACTAGAATATTTATCTAAATAATTAATATTAAAATCTCTCGCAACCAATATTTTGCCTTCACCGGCAGAAGAGATAACAAAGTCTCCAACCTATGCAAAAAATCTTCAACTCTACTGCGCGGAAGCCTATATATACATAACACATAAATATGAATTACTTTACAAAATATTAGTGAGAATTCAAATTCACTTTCCAATATCAAGTTGTAATGTTCAATCACATTACAAAAGTTTCCCTCTCCATACAAATCTTCACGAACTAATATTGCTGTGCCTTCCCCGATTGAATTACTTCTACAGAATAAGGAAACCATTACATATCCCGAAATATTATGTGGTTCCCCTACTTTTAACCAGTGTTCCGTTAATAATAAAATTGAGGGGCATTTATGATACTCCAAGAATATAACTAATTCATTAACCTTATTACGCAATGATTGAATATTCAATACAAGACATGACACACTGCTATTACCTGAATTTATGTGATTGGATATGCCGGGTCTGGTTCCTCTAAAAAAAAAAATACTTCATCAGAATCCGAGTCAGAATCCGAGTCAGAATCCGAGTCATCTGATAAAATGGGAAGAACCTTACCAACAATCTGATCCGTTCCAATATTTGGATCAACATTCATGCAATGCTCAGGAGGGAGACCAACACTGAGCTACGTCTCAATTTGATGTAATATTTGAGAATTATTAAACTTAAAAAAAATTAAAACATTTTCATATAAGAGATTAGCCAACAAACGCCTGCCTCTAGAATTCAAATAAAAACTATTTTCCATAAAAACATGCGAATCCAAATGTTTTCTGTATATCTAACAACCTAATATTTGAGAATTGCGTATTTATGGGAGCACACAATTTAAAGGGAGCATTTTCTTACTTAATTAGTGGTTGGCTCAAATTTAGTCACGTATTTTTCAATATGACCTAGGATTTAAAGTTCGCCAGACAATCCGTTTTGGAACAGTAAAAAGAAAATTTCATTGGTATTACCACTTAACAGCTGTGATTTTTCTTTGTATCAATTTTCTTAGAGGATTAGATTTTTATCTGAGAGCATGATAATTAAAACTAGCCAGTCAAGAAATTACGAATTAATAAAATAAAATTCAAATAGCATTATTACGTATCCGCAGTGATTTAGTTTGTATCATACACTTCCTGAAGTTTAATTCATTCGTGGCTTATGGTAAAACAAATTCTACAATTTCTACTAAATAAAATACAGTATGACGTTAGCATTGAATGGTTTTAATGGGATAATCATAATAAAATACGCGAGTAATATTTCCTGCTAAATAAAAATTACAGAGTGACGCTAGCACTGAATTATTTAATGGGATATTCATTAAATTCTCGAGTACATACAACAAGACAATGCTACCAAATATACACCCTAAGCATTATGATCTTAATATTCGACTTACGGTCTAGGACTTAACGTTACACCGGAACCTGCTTCTGTAGCCTTAATCGCTTCTGTTGACCACCTTCTTCTTCGATGAGTGACGAATTTCAAACAGCGTTTCTCTACGTTATTTTTCGAGCCGACGACATGAATTTGCTTAATTACTTAGTTACTTCCTTCCACTAGTCTCTAAAACTGCGAGACACTATTTTTTGGTTTGGTCAATACTGTGACCTTAGTAACAGAGTTAAATTAATTAAATTAATTCAATTTATTTTAAAATTATCCCGAGTCCCATTCGGACATTACGACGAGCTGCAAGTGATGATTCAGTTAAGACTATAACAATTTCCCGAGTCCCATATGGACATTACGACGTGCTACAAGTGAAGATTCTGTTCAGACTATATTTTGCCCTGATAATTTTTTCGACTTTTTGTTCTTAGAAAAATCTGGAATCTATACATCTGCGGCAATTTAAAACACCTGCAGCGTGGTATGAAGCAAAGCGAGTTTTAACATGCTTTGTAAATTCCAATCTTCCCGAGTGTTCAAAATCTTTTACATTCCAAACTTAATTTCGTCATTGAAATTAGCTCACATGGTTTTTAAATTCCAATCGGTAATTAAATTTTGAGGTCACGATCTTTCGCTTTTTGTTTCAATTGGCTTGGTTCTGGAAATTTTTCTTATTAGAAACGCCCTCTGGCCAATGGTTTTGCTTTTAGAACAAAGTTTGTGGGAACCTGGTTTTTGAAGCGTGCATCTGGTGTTTGATATTTCTGAAGTTAATTTTCTCTAGTTGCGTGATGCAGTCGAATAAAAATTCTATAGTATAAGTCATCCGCGTTTAAAATCGGATCTCGAATCTTGTGAAGTTAACCACAGGGTTTATTTGAAATATATTCCAATTGTAAGTGATTTTATTTTAATCAAGCTGTGTTAGATGCTCTTGTCGTACACTGTTATTAGGCAAAAATGATTAACCCTTTGACGCGATTCTGGCATTACTTTTTGATGATTTAATGCACGACTTAGTTTATTTTTGAAACAGTTAAAAATAATTTTTAAAGCAATTGTCGAATCAATTTTAACTAAATCAGGTGCTGGCCCTTGGCAAGCATCGCGCTATTGATTAATTTAACGACTTTTCTTAACTATTTTTTTGTCGCTGTGTATATAGGCAATTTCGTTTTTCGTAAACTCATAAGAACTAGGCCATATTTACGTTCGGTGTGGGGTTATTTTAACTAGAGTATCCATGAACCTCTTTTACTGCTTTATTATTAAATTAAATCATAATTTTATTTTTAATGAGATTATTCTCCTTTAATATCTACATAAGAACAACGATGAAAGGTGTATTTACTGTCTTTAATATTTAATCATTTGTGACAGCAGATAAGAATATGAGAACAGCGAAAGCATAGAGAGGAGTTAAATGTTTAATAGCTTCCGATTTCGGACACGTTCTAGCAACAGCGTTTTTGCAAAGCTAACCGTCGAAATGAATCATTTTTTTGACCCGAATTCTGCTATTATTTTAGATTTCGTGTTAAATTTCGTTCGACATGTAGAATATGTTCCGCCCGAGGGATGCAAAACACGACTATGCATGAAGTTGCACATCGCTTTATATTATCATCGTTTATGCGTTATAATTATATAACGATAATAACACTGGTACCGCTAGTATTATGAGAAAATAATTAATTAACTTGGTATCAGAGCTGTATTTTGTAAATAAGCGAAACGTATCTATGGTGTAACGGAATTAGAAAGTCTCAACTACATAATTAGCAAGCCATTTAATTTCCATACCTAACTACGGTGAATACAAAAGTAGCATCGACCATACTTGTAAGCAATCTCAAAGAAATTCGATGATATCGAGGATTGTCTGCCGCAAAATTGTTCTTTGTTATGTTAAATTTTCAGATCTAGAGTAACTTTTGTTGTTAATAGTTTTGAATAGTGCATGGTTGTTTCAACTTTTAATTATCGAAGATCAGATAGATGCAAAATACGCCAAGATATTTTCCTTTGTACACAAAAAATAGGTACGGACGATAAATATAAATTAAATGCGCACTGCATCAAAGCTTGCGTGCTTTTGCTCAACTAATGTTGCTTGTCTATTGCAGTCCGATTACAAAGGACCGTGGTAAATATAACGCTTACCTACCTGCTTTCTAAATTTACTTAGGTAATTCTTACCTATAATTTTAAGCAATATAGTCTATAAACAGTAATTACTGTAAAAGTAGAAAATACAAATGCAAAGGGAAAATTTGCAAGTATGATGTTAAATATTTTATCTTCGTCGAACTCTTCTATTAAATACGACATTGCTATGCTCTTTATTTTATAATTTTATTTATTTATCTTCACCTCAAGTTGGAAAAAGCTGAGAATGAATAAAGTTAAGTTAAGAAAATTTTAATGTTTAAGATGCGTAGGTGAGAACAAACTGTCCTCGAAGCGAGAAAATTTGGCCCCAGCTGAAATGACGGAGAGTAGAGGGGGCATTAAACTTTTTAAAGATGTCACTAACTTGTAGATGGCACAAGTCAGAAAATCCCTCATTTGGCTTGGGGTTTGCAACAAAAGAAATACAACTAACACAACGAGAACTTAGAACAATTCAAAAGAAGATAAATCGTGATGTTTCGATTATTGAGCTCAATTAATTTGAATCAAATAATTAATTCTCTTTTGGAACATAGTACAGAAAATAGTTAAATGAAACAATGAATATGGCATAGAGTTTTGTGTTACAATATGACTTTAAGTTAATTAAAAAAATAAAAGTTATATACTGCAGTACCAAGCAATGATGTTATCTAAAATTACACCGACTAAAGCTAAGCAAAGGTGGCGAACAATTCGATTACTTACTGGAGGTACTTCTCTTGAGGTAATACCTGCGGTATAATAATTACTGAAACTGAAGGAATCTAAATGATGAACGTATAGCAAAAATACTTGCCACTAAAGAGCCGTTAATTAACAATAATAATTATACGTTCAAAACAACTAAAGTATATATATGAAAACAAATGGTAAATAAATGGCTTCTAAACTACCCAGAACATCATCATATTCCATCTACAATTATTGAGTTCACTAGGACGCAATACTAACTAGCAAAATTCTAGTTACAATTTGCTCACTAAGCCGTGAAAGTAGAGTAAATAAATAATTTGACTTAAAGCCTTTTTTTATGGCAGTGGCACACACACTAAAGGGAGATCCTATGGCGCTCGTCGAACGGTATGTGTGCGAAGATGTTGATTGACACGGTTCTTGAATAGTTGTAGGTTGTAATTAGAAGGAAACAGATATCCTGGGAGTTAGTTCCACAGTGATGCAGTGCGCCAGACAAAGGAGGTCTTGTAAAGCGATGTTCTAGGTTTTTTCAGTTGTACGACGAACTGGTGCGCTCTTGCCGTCTGTCGTGACTGTCTGACTGTCGTTGCCAGGGGCGGGATGAGGCGGACCGAATCCTGGGAAAATCTGCCGTGAATGTATCTGTAAAACAGAGACATCTCGACCACATGTCTGCGGTGTTCCACACTATCCAGATTCCGGGTCGCCGACGAGACGCACAGCTCTCTTCGGAATGGAATCCAGTAGCTTTAGGGTGTGCTTTGGTGCGGCACTGTAGATGTATGAGCAATATTCCAAGCACGGTCTTATTTGCTCTTTGTAGAGCAAGAGCAACTGCTGCGGTGTGTATACAATTTTTTGTTGCAAAATAGCGCACCAAGCTTCTGAGAGGCTGATTTTGCGATGTTTGCAACGTGGTCATCCCAAGACATATTGCTGTTGACCGAAGCACCCAGTAGTCCGATTGACCACGATGAAGGAATGGTCGATCCTGTCATAATGCTTCGGTCTTTGCTGCATTGAACCGCCCCAATTTTAAACTTTCTCCAGGTCTTGATTGATTGCTGTAATCTGCTCCTGTCTGCGGTGATAAGTCTCAGTCGCTGGTAAAGGTTTTTCTGATCTAAACAGGGAGACAAGGGTACTGTCATCAGCAAGACTGTAAACAGGATTATTCGTTTCGGTCAGCAGGTAATTAATATAGATGAGGAACAGAGTTGGTGAAAGTAATGCGCCCTGAGGCACGCCTGAGTTAATGGTGAATGTGTGAGATGTGTCCATCAACTGCAACGTGCAGAGATTGGTTCTTAGGGAAATTGGCAAGCCAGCTGCAGAGAGAGGCAAGTGTCATAATATACAAAGGAAAATGGTAAACTTGCTTTAAGTTAAGCTAAAGTAATTCAATAATAAGGTATCAATTTTAAAAATAAAACAAACAAATGGTCTTAAACTTTGGCCAATTCAGAAAAATCTATCTCACTTAAAGTGAAATTATGACAGCAATAAAGAAAAAATAAGAATGAATAAAGTTTCAAAGGCAGACTAACTTGATATAATTTAAACAGTTATTAAAGCATTATATAAAAAGCAAAGTCTAAGAACACTAAGAAGAAAGATAAGTACTCTTAGTGGAAGGACTGTTCAGGTAGAAAATCACAAAAAAAACTAAAAGGATAAAGCTGAAATTAAAAAAAGGATAATGTAAGAAACACAAACCCAAAAAAAGTCAAAAGGAGCAAAAACAGATCGTCTAGAAATCTGGTACTTTTGCTCCAAGACAGGGAAATAAAAGTATTGGAATCAGTATTCACAATATCCATAAAAAGTATATAATTTGTTAGAATGATTAACTAATAAACCCTTCAAGTGCAAAAATATTAAACAAGTTTACGTTGTTGACAAATGTGTTCTCGAAACAAAATTGGAGTTTGAGCTCCCTAATACTATATATTTACTTTTTTGGGGCAAACATATGTGTGGCCCATTTTCTCTTTTTGGAGGACAAAAAAATAAAAGTAAATGTCAAAACAGTGATGGTCAAGACTCTACATCGCGATATTTATACGAATTACCAGGTCTACTTGGCAATTAATTAGAGAAATAATACTATATTGAGATAACCCACCTCTGTAAAATATTATTTCATTGAACCTGATACATTCATTTTTGAGACACCCTATATATGTATATATTTTGAGACACCCTTTATACATGTAAAAGATAAATCAAGTCATAAATTGAAGTCGAGTTTTTGCGAGGTTTTTTGGAGGAGATCCGAAAGGTATTGCTCGAGAACGGAAAAATAGAGAGTCATAAGCCAGCGGAGTGTACAGTTTACTTTGGTGAATTGTTTTGCTTCTGTGTTGCAATATTATGTCATTACAAGTCGGTTAAATGAAACTTATAATATTGTTATTATCATAATTTGTACCAGTATATATTTTATACTCATTGATAATTAATATTTGATGGTCTAACATGTGTATACCTTTTCATATTTTTATTAACATAATTTGCATAAATATTTCTTCTATTTTCATTGATAATTAATATGTGATGGCCTAACATGTGTATACATTTTCATATTGTTATTAACATAATTTGCATAAATATTTCTCCTATTTTCATTGATAATTCATATTCGATGGCATAACGTGT
>MU189450.1:40033-51662 GCA_016904865.1 Pissodes strobi | reverse complement strand
GTTAAAATAACAATCATTGTTAAATACTAAAAATAAACTTACCTTAAGGTAACTGCTAATCTTTCCTCTGGATTAATCGCAAGCCTCACACAAGTATTTTGCTTTCTGATTCTCTCTTGTATTAAGTTGAGTAGCTCATCGAACGACTTAATTGACATCCTGTAGTAATCAAAAAAAATTTCGGGATGGCTACGTAACTGAACTCTCAAAATATAAAATTGACTTTCCGTAATCCTGCCAGTATTTAAAGGGTGTACCCAGTAACGTCGTATTTTCTTTCTTTTGTCTTGTGAATGTGATAGCAAGAATGCAATGGCCAAAAGTTCATCGTTGTCATTCATTTTAACCTACACGAGAAGAACTAATCTGATGCGAATCAAAACCGAACGTCATGTATGCGAGGTTTGTACGGTCCGGTAATCTGATTCGGTAGCCTGATCAGGTAACGTGTGTGTGCGGCCAGCCGAATTTAGATTGTATGTTCGGATCGCTTCCAAATCGTTCGTGTGCGCTGTATACACATATACAATGATAAAATTGTCCTTCCGGTCGTCCGGTTAGGTTACCGTGTCAGGGAACCTGATGGAGTTCCCGTACGTGTGCGGCCGGCCTTATAGTTTATACTTGTATCACAAAAAAAATTATGAAGAATTCCAGATAGAGGGAGTCCCAGACGAGATCATTGAAGCCGCAAAGAATGTTAATTCGTTTTTGCCAAAAAATCAGAAAAAACGGTATTTCAAGGAATATGAAATATTTAACCAGTGGTGTCTAAAAAATAAAAAAAACAATCGTGAAAAAGAGGGGGTAATTTTAGTTTATTTATCGGAGCATTCGAAAACGCGCCACCATCAAGTCTATGGTCGAGGTTTTCGATGCTAAAAACAATGTATAAAGTTAAAAAGAACATTGATGTGAGCAAATACTTTAAAGTAACCGCTTTCCTAAAAAAGAAGAGCATAGGTTTCCGTCCAAAAAAAATCTAAAATATTGACCCAAAGGTACTCTTCACAAAAGATTTTTTGTTAACTACCAAAACGGAAAATGTACTGTTCAAAGCATTGGTATTAATAAATTTGGGAAAATGCCATCGGAATAAAATTGCCTAATCCAGAACAGTATACGGGGCACTGTTATAAGCGGTCATCTGCGACTATCCTGGCGGACGCCGGAATGGACATAACTAACTTGAAACGCCATGGAGGATGGCTCTCTACTAAAGTAGCCGAGGGATATTTAGAAGACTATGTAGAGAATAAGGAAAAAATGGCGAATATAATAATTCTAAATTCTGAAGATAGCCCAAAACCTTGTCCATCAACTTGCTTACGGCTTCCAATCACCTTTCAATCAAGCTCAATGTCTCCAGAACAGTGGCCCAGCGCGTCTTCAGGAACCGGCATCCAAACAATCGAATCTGAAGAAATTACTATAACGCCAATAGGGTGTCAATATGATGCCGAACAGAAACAACCAGTTAGCACCTGCTATCAACTTGGTCAGTGCAACTAATTGTACTTTTATCACAAATTACCATATAAACAATTTAATAAATGTAACATTTTAAATAAAGATTAAGTAGAACTCTTGAACTCAGGTTATTTCCGCATGCTTATAGAAAAAGAATAATTGTTCCTAACGCTTGTGAAAATGCACATCATTTTCCACACTTGTTAGGAAAAATACTATTGTATACGATTTTTTTCGAAAATTATAAAAATTGTAAATATTAAATACATCGTGTGTATTCGAAAATTTGCTATATCTCATTCATTACTAGTCACACACTAACTTATGTCATTTTGAATCAATCAAATACCAGTGCCTTTGATAAAAGTTTAGTTTTGATGCTATAAAATTTCTGTTCTTGATTGTTTTCCTTTTCATGTAAATATAATATCACTGGTAGTGGAAGCCAGTCTTTCTGCATGCGAGAGCAATATATCTTAAAAGCAAAAGATATGACGAAAATATAAAACAACTTATACGGGAGAATTTTATAATGACTAATATTCAGCTTTTTACGAATAAATTAAATAAGAAATCTATTCTTATCGAATCTCCTTCACCGTTGAATTATAAACCAAAAATTTATCTTGTATATGAATTTTCGAAAATTATAAAAATTGTAAATATTCAAAAAATCGTGTGTATTCGAAAATTTGCTATTGAAAAAATTTTGCTATTGAAAAAAATTCATGACTAGTCACACATTAACTTATTCATTTTGAATCAATCAAATAGCAGTACTTTTGATAAAATTTTAGTTTTGATGCTATAAAATTTAATTTCTTAATTGTTTTTCTTTTCATATAAATATAATATCACTGGTAGTGGAAGCCAGTGTTTCTGCATACAAGAGCAATATTTCTTAAAAGCAAGAAATATGTCGAAAATATTATTAGTATCCAAAGTTATGGCTGCTAAAATTAAATTGGGCCGAAACCCCTCCAAAAAATATTATTCAGACTTGGGCAGAGTTACGGGCGGCGGAGTGGAGAAAATTAGGAAATTTTATCCATATATATATAGGAATCATTAGTCAGCAACCGGTAAATATTTTTGCGTTTGCGGATGCAAGTTTAGATGGATATGGTCCGGTGCTGTATATGCTCGTACTATATCTCGGGAACGAAATAATGAGATAAATGTAAATATTATTTGCGCTAAATCCAACGTTTCTTCAGCTAAAGGTTTAACGGTTCCTCGGTTAGAGCTACTTGCCGCTTATTTATTATCAAAGCTAGTCAAACACGTGATTGAAAGTTATACACCGCGGATTCTTATCTCAAAAATTTTGGCGTTTTCCGATTCTTCTACGGTTATTAGCTGTTTGAGGACTTCATATTATGTAAGAGATATTTTCGTCGCTAATCGAATCGCGCAAATTAGGGAAAATATGCCCAATATTTTGTGGCATCAAATCCAGCGGATTGTTTATCCAGGGGACTTACTCCTATTCAGTTGATCAATCTTCCTATGTGGTTACCAGGAACGAAACGGAAAAAATAGTTGACTACTACCATCAAATCAACTTGCATACGGGTGCGCAACTATTAGATGCAATCTTGCGTAATAAATATTGTATTTTAGGCGGAAGAAATTTAATTCGTAGCAGAATTTACCAAAGTAACCGGTGTTTTCGTTAGAAAACTTAATAGGGGATTTGCCCGCGGTGAGGGTACAAGAGTGAGAGCGTTTTCGTATACTAGGGTAGATTATTTCGGTCCCATTACAATTGCAATGGGTAAAAGAAAAAATGCTTCAGTTTACAAGGCCTATGCTAGTTTGTTTTGCTGCATGACTGTTAAGCCTATACATTTGGAGTTGGTAAGCTCTCTCTCTCTCTCTCTACAGCACATTTTATGGAAGCTTTTAAACGATTTCTTTCTCGAAGGGGACCGGTAAAAACTATGTTTTCGGACAACGGTACCGCGTTTGTAGGAGCAAAGCGAGGTCTTTGCGAAATTAATGAACTTGTTAACTCTAAGGAGCAACGTAAGGCTGTAAAAATCACATTTATCGCGTAATCGGCGAGCAGGTATTAACATATGAAGAATTTAACACGTTGCTTACACAGGTTGAGGCTTTGCTAAACTCGCGCCCTTTGTGTCGTTTGTCTGCGGATCCAACAGCGCCAGCACATTTTTTAACTTTAACCCCTCTAAAGGGTTTTCCCGCGGAAAAGTTAGTAAGCATTCCGTTGCGTAGGTTAAATAGATTTCAGTTAATTAACAGGATCGTACAGGACTTTTGGAAGAGATGGCGATTAGAGAACCTTAACACGTTACAAATCTGTCACAAATGGGCCGAAACCGGTAAAAATATTTTGCCTGGAACGGTAGTTCTTTTAAAAACCGATAATGCGCCCCCTCTACATTGGCGTCTAGCGGTAATTACTGAAGTTCATCCCGGAAAGGATGGAGTGGTCAGACATGTCACTTTAAAAACAAAAAAGGGGTCTTATACGCGGTCAGTGTTAAGAATTTGTCCTTTGTCTATCCAGTAATAGCGATAAAGCGATAAAACTATTAGTTCTTTTTTTTTGGGTGTTTGATTTTATTTATCTAGTATATTTTTTGTTTTGGGAAATTCATTTAAAAATTAGTATTTTTTTTTCGTTTTATTTTCATTTTGTTTGTTATTCTTCTGGATAAATGCTTGGAAATTCGGTGTAGAAAAAAATATATATTTTTTCCTTTTCAATTTAAATGAAAAACAATTTTTCAGAGTAGGGGGTATGTTTACGCCGGTTTTTATTGCAAATAATAATTTTATTTTTACAAGACAACATCGCATTTTTATAAGCAGTAGTAGTCAGCAAAAACTTCAGTTAGTAGAACCGACTTTATTCTGGTCATATACGGAGTTCGGTGGTCAAAAGAATAATTATTATTACGGAACTCGGTAAAATTTAACTTCAGCGACCTATAATTTAATCGGTAGTGTTACTCAACCCAGTATATTCCCATTTTTCCTTCCTTTTCCTCACCCATACTTATCCCGAGAATAGATGGACAGGACTAGGAAAAGAAAAACCAATTTATCGGTAAGTCCATTTTTGCTAAACTGAGTTACCCGGTAACATAGATAATGGATTCTTGTAGACTTTTTCCTTCGAGTGAACTGTTTCTCTTAGATGTTGTAACAATCATTTGGATATGCTCGTTCCAATGTTAATAATTCTTGAATTTTCTGTATAAATTCTCGTTTAAATATCCAAAAACAATAAGATATTTTTTATATTTAAAAACTTCTAAATTATTTAGCACACCATTGGAATTCTTCACTTTAATGTTAATTGATTTGTCTACGCTGTTGGGTCTCTGAATGTCTTTTGAAGGATATTTAATCGAGATTTTATGACATTTTCTTATTATGGATTGAATTCGTGTTTTCTTGAGTCACGGTGGTATTTGAATTGGCCTCGCGTCCGAGTATTGTGGTCTGATTTTGTCTTCATCTTTCGAAAGTCAGTTTTTATAAGTACTAGTAAAAAAATCGGTCGTCGCTGACTCGCGGGTCCTTTAAGGTGCGTACAGACCTGACGAGCCGCGCGCGCGACACGCTCGCGACGCGCCGACCGCGCGCCTGGTACGCGAACGCGACGCGCACGGTTTTCTCGCGCGCCTGCTGCGAGCCACGCGACTAAGTTCTATTGCACTTCTTCACTGATTCTCGCGCGATTGCTACGCGCCTACTACTACCCGTCCACACTGCGCCTCGCTCTTTCTTTGATCTGCCGTCGAAAAACCGACAGCAGACGGGTAGCGACGCGCCTCGGACAGGCGGCGCTCGCGCTCTTCGTCCACACCAATTGAGTATTGCACACGATTCGAGCTGTACGTCCAACTGCAATTGACGTTCATTCCACGCCCGACGGCACGTTAACCAGACGCTGGTTTCTCTACCACGTCGACATCAAAATAACGTTCTGCGGGATCCAACGTGCTTCTAGTATTATATGTGAAGTAGTTGAGCGATGCACACGGAAGACTCGCGCTGTGTTTTTGAAAACCTACTATGGCGGAAGATTTTCCTGACACGGAGTTACTTATTGAAGAGGTTCGGAAGCGGCCAGAAATTTGCGATGTTTCTTCTGAACTTTATAAAGACAAACACAAGAAACAATCTGCGTGGATTGGAATTTGTCAGCAATTTATTGTAGATTTTGATGAAAAGGATGAGAAGGAAAAAAATTAAATTGATAAGAATATTTCTTTAATTTAAAATTTAAAGACATACATAGGATTACATCATACCATTGTTTTTATGACAACGTAAGTAAAAAATATTTCTAAATCATTCCATCCTGCCAAGGTAATTTTCCTTCAACACTGACAAAATATTCCGCCCATAAGTTTCTGTATTCATTTAACGAAGGCCCTGCTCGTTCAGTGCATTTATCTTTGTCGATATTTTCCAATCCACTAATTGATAAAGTGTCATCGTACTGAAATCCATCCCGATCTCTTACATAGTTGTGCAGGACGCAACAAGCTTTCACAATAGATATGCCAAACTCCATATTCACATTTAGAGGTCTGTGAAAAATTCTCCACTTGTTTGTCAATATGCCAAAAGCACATTCGACATAGCGACGAGCTCGACTAAGTCGATAATTAAAAATTATTTTTTTATGACATAGAAATTTTCCACTAAAAGGTCATAAAACATGAGTCGACAAAGCAAACGCTTCATCCCCAATAAATACGAACGGCATTAGTGTATTTGTTCCTGGAAACGCCTTGCGTGACGGGATGTCCAATTCGTCATTTTCTAATTTTTTTAAAAAAGTGGAATTTTGAAAAATGGTGCTATCCGACTCCTTTCCAAAAGACCCAATATCAACAAAAATAAATTTATAATTAGAGTTCGCAACTGCTGTTGTTTTTTATTTATATTTTCAAGAAAAAAAGAACGTCAATCAATTTTTTTTATTTGATATGTAGGTATGGATTTTATTTTTAGGAAAGAAATTTATGACTCGGTGGAAGACAGTAAGGGATGGTTATATGAGAAACCTTCGAAAACGTTTGGTGTCTGGACAGGCAGCCGAACCAAAGCGTTCATACATATTTGCCAAACAACTGTCATTTCTACAAAAAACGAATACAACTGCCAGTACGGACTCGACCTTGAGTACTCCGGAAACTGAATTAACACAAGAAAAGCAGGATGAAGAATTTACAGATGAAACGCTAAAAAAGAAAACGTTCACTGAATCCCAACCACGCAAACGTAAGAAGGTCGAGGATGCCCTGATCCACTTCATGGAAGCCCCCATTCCTGTTCCCAACGTCCCAATCGCAAATCCAACAACTACCGTAGAAGATGATGACAAATCTTTTCTCCTCTCGCTTTTGCCCTCTTTAAAGTCATTTTCTGAAGATGAAAAAATTGACTTTCCATTAAATAGATTAAACTGCATCAAAAGTATTCGTGGAAAAAGGCCCACAGCACAATATTATCCATACTATCCGTCACATTTGCAACCTCTTTCGGGAAATCAGTTTTCAGGCCATAGCAATAATTCTAATTACATGACTCACAATTCTGGCGAAAAGTCACAAGTTACTAGAATATCCCAACATTCCCAACAGTTTCTGGCACAGTCAACATCATCCTATGTACCGCAAATTCTTCAACCCATTCAAGTTGAACCACCGTTGCCATCTCCCGCACAGTCAACTTCCTCTTTTGTATAGCAAACTGTACAACTTACTTCAACACCCCAACCATCGCCTGCAGAGTCAACCTGTTCATATTTATCGGAATCCATGAATTTATTTGATTAAAAAATTGCAATACACTGTGGGCAAAATTAAATTGGAACCCTTTTTAATGCTTAATAACTTTTTTATTTTCAAAGGACTTTTTATCGTTTTTGGATATGGTATTGGATATGGTATTGGGATTAAAAAGAACTTTGCAAAGACGATCTACTTCAGTGGCGTACAGAAAAGGGACTATTTTTCAAAACCAATGTATTTCAGGTCGTTGCAAAAATCGGCCAAATGAAATAAAGATTTAAACATGGGCAAAAAAGATTTGAAAGGGTTCGGAATATTGACCCTTAAAAAACCAGGTCAATACAAACAAAATTAAAATTGATACATTAATTTTGATAAAACCATGTCTTGTGGGTCAAGTTAAATTGGATCCTTTTTTAATGCTTAATGACCTTTTGTGTACAAAGGATTTTTTTATCATTTTTGAATATGTTATGGCCTAAGGTATTGGGATTAAAAAGAACTTTGCAAAGACGGTCTACTTCAGTAGCGCACAGAAAAGGGAGTATTTTTCAAAACCAATGTATTTCAGGTCATTGCAAAAATCGGCCAAATGAAATAAAGATGTAGAAATGGGCAAAAAAGATTTGTAAGGGTTCGGAATATTGACCATTAAAAAACTAGATCAAAACAAACAAAAATAAAAATTGATACTTTAATTTTGGAAAAACCATGTCCTGTAGGCCAAATTAAATTGGATCTTTTTTAATGCTTAATGACCTTTTATTTTCAAAGGATTTTTTATCATTTTTGGATATGTCATGGCCTAAAATATTGGATTAAAAAGAAATTTGTAACGCGGGTCTACTTCAGTGGCGTACATTAAAATTTAAAATTATTATTTTTTTAATTTTAGAAATTTTAAGTAGATTCAAAATGTCTGTACGCCAATGAAGTAGACCCGCTGTGCAAAGTTTTCTTTAATTCTAATGTCTTAGGCCATAACATATTCAAAAATCCTTTGCAAATAAAAAGTCACTAAGCATTAAAAAAAGATCCAATTTAATTTGCTTGACAACTTTTTCATTTTCAAAGGCTTTTTTATCATTTAAGGTAATGGGATTAAAAAGAACTTTGCAAAGACGCTCTACTTCAGAAAACAGAAAACAGAAAAAGGTGTATTTTTTCCAATCCAATGTATTTCAGGTCGTTGCAAAAATCGGCCAAATGAAATAAAGATGTAAAAATGGGCAAAAAAGACTTGAAACGATTCGGAATATTGAACAACCAGGACACTGCAAACAAAATTAAAATTTATACTCTAATTTTTGTAAAGCCATGTCTCGTGGGCCAAATTAAATTGGAGCCTTTTTTAATGCTTTGTGAGTTTTTATTTGCAAACGATTTTTTATAATTTTTGGATATGTTATGACCTAAGACATTAGAATCAAAGAAAACTTTGCAAAGCAGGTCTACTTCATTGGCGTATAGAAATTTTGAATCTACTTAAAATTTTTAAAATAAAAAAAATAAATAAATTTTAATGTATGCCATTGAAGTAGATCCGCTTTACAAATTTCTTTATGAATCTAATATCTTAGGCCATGACATATCTAAAAATTATAAAAAATCCTTGGAAAATTAAGCATTAAAAAAGATCCAATTTAACTTGGCTCACAAGACATGGTTTTTCCAAAATTAAAGTATTAATTTTTATTTTCGTTTGTATTGACCTGGTTTTTCAATGGTCATTATTCCAAACCCTTTCAAATCGTTTTTGCCCATTTTTACATCTTTATTTGATTTGGCCGATTTTTGCAACGGCCTGAAACACATTGGTTTTTAAAAATACTCCCTTTTCTGTACGCCACTGAAGTAGATCGTCCTTGCAAAGTTCTTTTTTATCCCAATACCTTAGGCCATAACATATCTAAAAATGGTAAAAAGCCCTTTGAAAATAAAAAAGTTATTAAGCATTAAAGAGGGTTCCAATTTAATTTTGCCCACAGTGTATATTTTTTTTTTAATAAATATGCGCTGTAAATTAAAAATAATGTTTTACTTACCTTAATGTACACGCTAGCATTTCTCTTGTTGAAATCGCCAGCCTCATATTTGTATCTTGCCTTTTTATTGAGGTGCATAACTTTGAGTGAAGTTCATCAAAAGATTTGATGCTCATTCGGAAATAGTTAAAAAACTTGGCTTCGTCATTTCTTAAATCACTAAACAGAGTTTCAAAAGTACCTCTCAGAAGACGTGCGCTAACAAAGGGATGCGTCCAATACCTCCTTTTTCTTTTTTTTACAATAATATCTATATACACAGTAGGCAAACACAACTCTCTTCTTTACGTATATATCCATTTTATATAGTTAATTTTTAATATCTACATAGGGCGAAATAACTCTACCGGCTGGTTTGTGACTGAATATTCGAGATCGTAGGCTCCTGCATTTAACGTTGGATGTACGCAACTACATTTGCCGTTCGTGTACATTAAAACACAGCGTGTGCCGCCCAGCTGACGCTGCGTGCGCGCGACGGTATTTCACGTCCGTGTACATAGATACTTGACCTTCAGCCAGGCCGAAAAGGTGATAGTGAGGTCATGTTCCTTATAATGTTATAATTTCTTGGGAACTGACAGCAGCTAGGCTGAATTTTTAACAGTGGCATTTGACTCTGTGACATCTTAGGATGGGTTAACCTAAAGCTGAAGGAGAGGCAGAGCAACATGTAATTTTTTGCAATGATGGACGATTTTTTTTTCAGCACGTTAGGGCTTTTTAAGATGTCTGATGTTCGTTTTCTTTTATTTCAGACTCTACTCTACTCTAACTAGGCGCTAATTCGCATTAGATATTGTTGCCACTCTGGTTAATTAGAACTTTAAATTAATTCTAACTCCAATTTATATGATGGGATCAGGCGAATATAGAAGAGGATCTGGAGAATCCAGAACGCAGTTCCATTTCTAAAATCGTAGCCTAGAGTAATTTTTGATTGGGAAGTGGAAACAATATGGTCGGAATAACTCGGACCATTCTGCTGAAGAAGCTTTACGATGCCCTGAGCATTCTAGTTGTCTGAAATCCCATTAAGATAAGTGATCCTTTTTAGAAATGTTTTCAGAATTCCTCATTAATCGATATTTTTACAACAGAAAAACCAACATTTCGAAATTTAATTTCAAATTTACCGTATCTTGTAGATTTATATTATTGAACCTAATATCTGCGCATTAACCTTATTGTACATTTACCTTACTGTACATTTGTCTTATCTTATCGCAAAAGTATCTTCTCTATCTTTAACTTTAATTATCGGATTTTGTTCTGACCAATCGAAATTATCTTTATTATCTCTAGTAAGTACTCTGTATAGTGATTAAATACTCTGTACCTATTTGGTTTTTAATTGTTGGAAATTTATAACTGTAGATTTTAGTAAACTATTATTACCTTTACCCTAGTTATTGCATATCAAGTAATTATCTTTGCTATATCTACATTTTCTCGATGATGAGCCTTGAATATAAATTGTATTGGTTCCAGATGCGTCTGTTAGATTTCGCAATAGTCTTTCTGATATTGACATAATTTATAAATACAATATTCTGTCTAAGTTCAGTATTTTGATATCGATTTGATTTTGCTCGATTCTCAGAATCATTGTAATAAGAGATTTGATTTGGCTTTTAATGTAGAGAAATTTCTTGACTTATTAGTGGACCGATTGTAATCTATGGGCTATTAGCTTTAGCTTATCGGGACCATTAATTTTAAATTGGGTCGTAGAGACAATTTCATCTGCATTCACTGTAATGTTTGCATTTGCATTGTTTGAAAATAGGTATTATCAAAATTAATAATCTCATTATAGTGTTGTCTTAGATTAGATCAGGAAATGGAATCTTATATTTCGTACATTTAATTACTTTACATATGTGTTATACTATAGATAATATAATATGATAAATGAATTTATCTTTTCTTACTATTGGTTTTCTTCACACCTGGCGCTCATAAAATTGAATCTTCAAAAATCGAACTTACTCCCCCTAGTACCACCGCAATAAGACGCATCTGAGCAGCGACAGGGTAACTCAAGGATCATCGAAACGTTACTTTTTATTTATCCAGATGGTTTCAATTTAAATCGTAACAATTTAACATTTAAAAAACAGGGAGAAATATTATAATGTATGACGTTCGAGAACCGAGAAGAAACACGGGTGATAAAAAAAATTTCGGATGTTGAACGGAGTTGATGATTGTCTCCGAAAACTTGACATTTAGATGAAATATATAAATAATAATAACAATAATAGTAATAATAATAATAATAATAATAATAATAATAATAATAATAATAATAATAATAATAATAATAAT
>MU189450.1:28822-40023 GCA_016904865.1 Pissodes strobi | reverse complement strand
ATAATAATAATAATAATAATAATAATAATAATAATAATAATAATAATCAGACGATCAGAAAAAACATTCTACAGACCGTTAAATACGAGGGCTAGAGAATCGAACAACAAATTCCCCAGCAGTGACGATATTGAACAATTTTGGAGAGAATAGTTGGGAACACAGACCCAGCGCAACGTTGAAGCAGGCTGGAATGCGGGCGAGCACCGGACCTCCCAGGGATACGACCAAATGCCTGACGAGCCGTTTACGACAGCAGAAGTTACAAACGTCATCAGAGATACCCATAACTGGAGGGCACCTGGCCCAGATGGAATACAGAACTACGGGCTCAATAAAATCCAATGTACCCACGAAAAATTAACAAATTTAATTAATGACGTAATTGCCAATCCTGAAAATATGCCACGCTTTCTATTTCAGGGTGCCACATACCTGCTATCAAAGGACCCGGAAACACGGAGGATCCATCCAAGTACCGACTAATCACGTGTCTCTTAACGATGTACAAAGTAATAACATCCTGCTTAGCGCACCGGCTCTACGCCCACTCTGAGCGACAGAAAGAATGCGCTAAGGGTTCAATGGGGTGCAAAGAGCAACTCATAATCGACTTTGTCATCTGTAACCAGGCATTTTCCAAGCGTAGGAATCTGTACATGGCTTACATCGATTATAAAAAGGCTTACAACTCTGTGCCTGATGAGTGGCTACTAAAGATTCTTCAAATATATAAAACTGATGCTAACATTGTTAACTTTTTAAGGCATGCCATGACATTTTGGCAAATGAAAATATATCTTAATGAAGCAGGGATTACCACCGAAAACATACCAATAAAAAAAGGTATATTTCAAGGAGATACCCTCAGCCCGTTATGGGTCGGTATTGCGATGAACCCTCTATCCCACCAGCTGAATTCTACTTCCTATGGATACAATATCAAAAACAACAACCAGGCAGGAGAGAAAGTCAATCATTTACTTTATATGGATGACCTAAAACTTATGGGAGCTACCAAAAATCAGCTAGAGTAAATGTTGAAGATTGTAGAACAATTCTCCATGGATATTGGAATGCGGTTTGGACTGGAAAAGTGCCGTACAGTGAACATCGTACGAGGTAAAGTAGGTCCAGGTCACTTTGAACTTAAGGACGGCCAGAACATCGAAGCAATGAAGGGGGATGAATTTTTAGGGGTTCGCGAGACCGAGACCTGGCAAGTCTCGGTCTTGGTCTCGAAGAAAAAAATTAGTCTCGGACTCGGTCTTGGTCTCGGATTGGTCTCGGTCTCGGTCTCGGTTTGAGCAAATAAAAAGCAATAATTAAATAATTTACTGTTTTATTTATTTAATATCACAAACGCTACTTCGGAATGTTAAGAGGAATATAAATAATTTAGAAAATATACCGAGTGCCATTTAAACTAAATAACTTCCGGTACAAAAAGCAATCTCTTTTTATATTTCATTAAAAATGTGACCTTTTCATTTTAAATTTTGACGACGTATGATTCTGAATCTAAACCATTCAAAAATCATCATAACTGCCATCAGTATAACTGCTCTATGATTTAGAGGTTTCCAAATAAAAAAAATAATAATAAAGTGTGTGCAGTTACGGAAAAATCCGTAGGCATTCGCAGTACTTCGGTTAATACCCAACATGTGATGTATTTTAGTGTTACGGCAACATTTACCATAAGAGGCAGGCTAAGGAATGGGATGGGGAAGAGACGCAAATTATTATTTTTAACCTTATGAGTATGTCAAGTTCGCAAGTATGTGTAAGGGTTCATTTTCAGTACTCTTCGATTGTTGTTTTGAAATATTAAGGTGAATGTATCAGTGTTAGAAAATTAAATAAAATGGTCGTCAAAAATATTCTGTGGAAATATACCAAAAGACAAATTTTCAATTTCAATTTTCGGAACTGATAAGCAAATGTAAATAGATAAGCAATTTTTCTCTTAAAAACACCAATTCTCAAAAAACTAATTTTCCTTTTTTCAAAAATCCCTATTACCTTTTTATAATAAAAAAAAATAATATGGTGCGAATATTTTAGGTTTTTAAAGTACAAGGTCACCAAGAAGAAATTTCCGATTTTACAGACATAACAATAGTACCGCTTATATAGCTGGCAACATATCTTCCAGGGCTCCAACATCAATTTATTTTCTTTAAATACGGATATGGAAAGAAAATTTTTTTTAACGCGTTTTCACTTTTTATATACATTATGTCCACGGATGGGCTTTACAAGAGGACGAACGGATTAAATTTAGCAAGACGCGAAAAGAGGCCACTTTTAATAAAAATAACTTGAAAATAAAATTGAAAGTGCTATTTCAAAATTACTGTCCTCTACGTACCATTGCAACAAAATACAACAAATTGAGTTTTCTAAAAAAACAATATTTTCAGATTTTTTTATTTATATTGTTAAGAATAAAATAAATTTCAGCAATATTAATAAATTGTATTCGTAGCTTTTACTTATTTATAGATACAAAATTATGTTAAACAATTGTAAAGGTAAGTTTGTAAGGAAATTTATCTACTTTTATGTTATAATTTACCAAAAAGCCTTATTCAATGTTAAAGTATTTACAGTTACAAAATTGCTTAAGTCAAACAAACTAATGACTAAATAACTCTTTCGAGACCGAGACCGAGTCCGAGACTCGATACCTTAGTCGCGGTCTCGGTCTTGGTCTCGATAGGTAAGTCTATGTCTCGATCTCGGTATCAAATTTCTAGTCTCTGTCTCGACATCGAGACCGGAATGAAACAAACAATGCGCATATCACATGGCGCAATAAAGACTGAATTAATTAGAAGAATTTACTAGAAGAAAACGTTTGGCAAAAACTCAGCTTAACAGCAAAAATCTCTGCAAGGCTATCAATACTTACGCCGTATCAGTTCTTGGATACTCGTTTGGATTGGTATCATGGGCCGGCACTGACACTGAAAATCTCCAGCGGAAAATAAGAACCTTACTTACAAGAGCACACAAACACCATCAGAGGAGCGCAGTGGAGCGAACAACCTTGTCAAGACATCTAGGTGGGAGAGGTCTAGCGGATCTACGAAAACAATTGGATCGACAAATAAATAATTTGCGCAATTATTTTCACAAGAAAGCGAATTCCTCAGAAGTTCATAGGGCAGTTTGTAACGCAGATGACTCTACACCACTGCTTTTAAAAGAATACCAGGTTCAGGATCGCCATCATACCGACCTTGAGAAAATACAAGTGTGGAAGGAAAATCACTTACATGGGAGCCATGCGAATGAGGCTACCCAGGATCACGTCGACAATACAGCGTCGAACTATTGGTTAGTTTCCGGACAAATCTTCCCCGACACTGAGGGCTTTCTGCTGGCTATTCAAGATCAAGTGATTCTCACTAGAAACTATCTCAAGTACATAATTGGAGATGCTTCGGTGGCGGATGATCGATGTCGATACGGCTGTCAAACTACTGAGACCATCCAGCATATTACAGGAGCATGTCAAACGTTCGCAGCAACAGAATATAAAGTCAGGCCCGATGCTGTTGTGAAGATAATCGATCAGGAACTAGCAGACAAGCTGTTGCTGCTGCAGACGGAAAAAGTAAGTTACTATAAATACACTCCCGAATCTATTTTAGAAAGTAATAACTGTAAGATCTACTGGGGCCTCACTTACTGACCACAGTGCTAATCTTTGTGTCATCAACAGGACTCATTCCAAAGAACCTGTTAATAAACATCAAGGAACTCGGATTGAGCGAACATCTCTTCAAATTGATGCAGAAAGCAGTACTTTTCGCAACAGCCCGTACCGTCCGAAAATTTGTAGGAAATCCGTAGATGCCACCAAGGACCCTATAACATGTAAAGGGTTCCCTCAGAGCTTGATCCTTTTGATACCGGGATATCTGGGATAAGTGAATGTTCCCCTTAGAGGGAGTGCGAATGCTGTAAGGCTAAATCATAATAATAATAATAATAATAATAATAATAATAACCTGTCTGGCCTATTCTTATGTCCTGTGTGACAAACAGGGTTGGGAATAGCTACTGGTACGACGTAAGCCAGTACAGCCAGTGTCGCCCTATCCAGTCGGGGTCGCGACTGGCGCTGGCCTGCCTAATCCCTACTTCCTTTTAACCCAGAATTATTCACGTCCCAAACAGCCATCCTTGATACCTTATGCATTCCTTGATCCTGGCTGGTTTCCTTAGTATCCCCCTCCGCGCACCGGGAGATCTCAGAAGGACAATGGTGTAGGCGGTTATCTTACCCCTAGGGAAACCTGAATCAAAAGAGAACACTCATGAGAATGGAGTCATATCGAAGCTTCGGAAAAAGCCGCTGCCTGGGGATCGCCAGGTCATGTCTGGAGCCGGCGCTGGACATGACAGCATGCGAACCGCCGGTGGTAGGGTGTTGAAGAGGCGAGCCCCTGTCGCACAAGAAGCAACAGCCCAACAACCCCAACGAGAAGTCGAACCAGACCATTCGGCAGAAGTACAAGAACTCCCTCTACCTGCTGGCTCGCCCCCCGTAAGGAGGATTGCCCGTAGGAGAACACACCCTGAACGTATTAAGTGGAGCCGCGAGTTAAACTCTGATGTAATGCGAGCCTTTTATTATGTCAACCAGTGCGACGACAAACCACTCCCAGGATGGAGACATTCCCTTCACGCCGAATTCTCTCGAAAACATCCAGAACTGCAAGTGACAGAACAGAATATCGCTGACCGGAAAACATCATAACTAAGAGAGGATGGCTAACGCGTGTAGAGTTGGAAGCTATCAGACGAGCGGTAGGCAACACGATCCACCAAGAGCAAATTGTTCCAAATGAACCACGAGATCGGGCAGAACAGATAGTTCATCTAGATGAGACGCCTCACTTACCCAGCTCGACAGCACGTGAGCGACAAATTCCATAGCCTCCTATCTTATTATGAGGGTTCTAACCCTCATAACCATCCGTCTTTGCCCAAACTTAGAAGCATCTTTAAGGCCAGGCAGAACATCATCCAAGCCAATGAAGTTCTGGGGGAAACCTTGCCTCTTTCCGCACACTAGATGAAGTACACTTATCGGTCTACTGCGATGCTGTTACGGTCATCGAACTCAATGGCCAAAAAACATATATACCAAAGTCTGCACGGCAGAATACGAAGAGTGCGATCCCAGCCTGGAAAAGACGCCTAGAACAGGATATAGATAAATTCCGTGGAATAGCTGAGAGGCGAATACCTGCAGAACATCCGGTCGAGGAAAATAATCAGGAACACCACTGCAATAGCGAACCTAGCAGGAATTTGCTTGGAAGACCCACAGCACTATCAACAACTTGTGTAACTAAAAGACCTCTCCAGACAACAAGCTAAGGCTAAAGGAGCTCGACTTCGCAGGTACAACGAGCTTTCCAAGAGAAAGCAATAAAAAATATCCCGGCATGTTTTCCAAGCCTTGCTCGATGTTTTATGGAAGCATGGGACGATTCCTCAACATTTCCAATTTACAAGATTTGCCCGAAAGGAAGAGCGGTGCTCCAACATCTCATGAGCACCTGGCGGACCAATATCCTTGTCAACAACAACACCGTTGGTTAAGTCAAAATATCCAGAGGTATTTTTCAAGGAAACTCTCTATCACCTGTGTGGTTCTGCCTGGCTCTGAACCCTCTTTCTACGCTACTGAACAACACGAATATTGGATACAGACTTAACATCAGGAACGGGCGGAGGTTATCCCATCTATTGTACATGTATGACCTAAAGCTCTTTGCAGAGAAACAGACTGGGTTGCACTCTCTAATTAACACCGTTAAGACCTTCAGCGGGGACATAAACATGTTATTTGGACTTGACAAATGCGCCATTATCAACATCAAAAGGGGCACCGTGGAAATCCAAGAAGATCAATACCTGGCTGTCGAGAACTTACATCCCGAAAATACATACAAGTATTTAGGAATGCCTCAGAACCAACATATCGACCACACGCACCTGAAGAATATGTTCTCCGAGAAGTACAAGAAGAGAGTACTCAAGGTTCTGAAAACCAAACTTTCATCTAGGAACCAGATCACCGCTCTGAACACCTGGGCAGTACCTGTTTTAACCTACCCCTTTGGTATCTTTAAGTGGTCTGATGCGGACCTAAATGGACTCGACAGGCTATCCCGGCGACTGATGACGAAATTACGATGTCTGCACACCAATGCATCAGTTAAGATGCTATAGCATCCCCGGGCAAGCGGCGGTCCGTTTACAAGTTGTGCAGAACCCAGGAAAAGAACATACGGCAACAATTGCTAAGATCCGAAGATGGTCTGATGAGAATAGCAGCCCAGAAGGATTGAGGATATACGCCACTGAATCTACAACACCGCAATCTCGAGGTCGACATAAGCTCAAGGCAGGAAGATCAAGCCACCTGGATGGAACAAGCTAAGTTTCCAAGAAATCTAGAAGCGGACAACGTCGATAAGCAGACCTCACTAGCATAGCTCGGCGCCGGTTACCTCTACCCAGAAACCGAAGGATTCTTGAGGGCCATCCAGGACAGAGTTATCAGGACTCGCAACTATGAAAAACATTGTCTAAGACTTGACGTACAGGATAAGTGTAGGAAGTGTTAGGCGGTGGGTGAATCTATAGAGCATATCATCGCAGGCTGTAGAACACTCGCAGATAGCGCATACCTAGAACGTCACAATCAAGTGGCCAAAATCATCCACCAACAGCTGGCTCTCAAGAACGGACTCCTTCAAATATGCCCACCGTATTACAAATACCAGCCCCAAGCAGTCTTGGAAACAAATAAAGCGGTACTGTATTGGGACAGGCCTATAATAACAGATAGAACGGTGGACTACAACAGACCGGACATCGTTATCATAGATAAGGAGAAAAAGACTGGGACCATCATTGACATAGATGTGCCGCTATCTCATAACGTCAAAAGAACTGAGACAGAAATAGTCACAAAATACGAAAACCTTTCAATAGAGCTGAAGAACATCTGGCAGCTGACTAAAGTCTTCACAATCGCACTAGTAATTTCGGCTGAAAGGATTACTTCGAAGAAACTCCCTAAAAATCTTCAGGATCTCGGATTATCCCAGAACATCATGGGATACGCGCAGAAGGCAGCTAAACTTCAGGCATGATTCCACGAAGTTACCCCAGCCTAGTAATCAGGCTAAATCGTTACCAGCGAAAGCTGAGTTAGCGTGATTAATGATAATAATAATAATAATAATAATTATAATAATAATAATAATAATTATTATTATTATTATTATTATTATTATTATTATTATTATTATTATTATATTAGAATAACTGCGGTGATGATGTTAGAAATTCCAAATTCTAGGAGGGAAACCAAATGTTGGGTTAGTTCACTGATGTTACACCGTAAAAATGATAAAGCTTAAGTCGGCAACGTGATCCTATCTTACGACTCCCAGCACAAAAAAAAACATCAGACCTTAGATTTTCTTATGGAGATTTACATGTAAAAATAAGTAAAATTGAGGCCATATTCTCCTTGCTTAACTACTCTTTAAAGAGTTGATGGACTACTTACGATAAAGTAACTTTATTAAAAGATTGGTTACTTTTTCAAAGCTTGTAAGTATTGTAGTTTTTGTTAAAATAGCGAGTACTTATTCTATAAATTCTAAATTTACTTTTAGCAAATATAATCGAGGTAATTTGATTATTCTTACCTTGAACATTTTTCTTGTAACTTTGCATGGGACTCCGTGCTCTTACCTTTGAGCGTTTAACTTTGTCATTAGTTACTTTAAAGTTTTCATTTTGTGGAGATGTTTTCGTTTCAGAAAGTGATTGTTTTATTAACTTATTATTGCCACCATCTTTCAATATACTTGCCAAATTCAGATGAAATTCTTTTCGTTGATTCGTAATAATGCATTTTTCATGTTTGGCTAAACTGCAAAAGAAATGTACTGGAACCATCTATATTTACTGATAAATAAAACATACTCATCTTCTACAGGTGATTCATAATATCCAGAAGATGAATATTGTATACTTCCTTCTTCATCATCTGACCATATCTTATTTAGGTTTCCTGAAGGCACTGAATATCTGAAAAGCCATAACATCTCTGTTTTAGATAACAATTTTGTCTTTTCTTTTTAGTCATCGTAATAATGATGCAATTTTAGGTTTAAAGTAAAATATCGCCATTTAGAAGAAAATTTTAATTCAGAATGAATAATTTAAAGATTATAAAATAACAAAAGTTAATTTCATACAAATATTAAATAAATTTGTAAATATATTATTAGAAATTTTCATGCAGGAAAATTTTATTTTACAAGATGAATTAAATATATAGACAATGATGATAGTCGATTCTCGAAGAACTCTCTCTCACAACTAAGTTAATATAGATAATTAAATGATAATAAATATAACTTGAGATTGTCATTCTCTTGAGGTCATCTATATCATCGTGTGGCAAGTCGACCACCTGCTTTCATATTTTATAACAGCTGCGCCCAAAAACCTGCTGATTATAAACTACAGTAAAATTGTATACCGTACCCAAAGTTTTAGCTATCGGACTTTATGCTATATTATTTGATCGTATGCTTTAGGTTTACATCAATAATGTTCATTTCCTCATGGTATTTTAACAACACATCGTAAATCCGTCGGGCACACATTGGTCCTGGCGAATTTGAAAGTTGTTTTCTTGATTTCGGTTGCCTTATTTCTCAGATACAAATAAAGCACATCTAGGGAGATACAGTTAGGAAAAATGGAAAAATTTTTAGTATACACTGGATTGAAATCAGGCAGATTTTTATATTGAATCGATAGAATTAGCATAGCTAATTGAATATAGGCACATTTTTTAGCGTATGAGCATTTGGTTCATATTTTTTTCAGAACTTGGGTTACTCGACAAGTTGCCAAGTACTCAAGAAATCGTATACCTAATTGAAACATAATTATTGTTAACATTGACAACGTGGTATTTACTAGGCTCAATGCTTTGATCATGTAAAAAGTAGTCTTGCTGCATGCATTCTCTCTAGTGGCTTATCAGAAGTGTTGGAGTAAGAAGGCAAAGAATCCTCCACGGCTGCGATATCTTAGTACGGACCTAGATAGAAAATCTGGCACTATACGCTCTTTGCCTTTTCGATGTACTAGTTGAAAATCATAAGGTTGTAAACGAAGAGCCCAACGACCAAGTCGACCCTGTGGATCCTTTAACTTATGTAACCACAATAGTGAGAGACGGTCTGTGATTACCTTAAAATGAACTCCCTCTAAATAATGCCTAAGTTTTTCCACACTTCAAATTACTGCAAGACACTCCTTTTCCGTTACTGTCAACTTCATTTCCTGCCTAGTAAGGGAACGTGAGAGATAGGCAATTACCATTTCCCCATCATCGAATCATCATGGAGCGGTAAAAAGAGCTTCTTTAATCAATTTAAAAGATTCCTGACAATTTGGAGTCCATTCCCATTTTACGTTCTTTTTAGTAAGCCGATTGATAGGGACAATAACAGAAGAAAAGTTAGGAACAAAGCGACTGTACCAGGAAGCGGTTCCAATAAAACGTCGGATCTCAGTCACATTCTTTGGTGGTGATATATTGATAATAGCCTACACTTTGTCTAGATCGGGTCTTAATCCTTTAGCATCCACAGTACTACAAATTTCAGGAAATTTATCTGGAAAATGCCAAACATTCTGTCTCAGATAAGGTACAAAGCCCATGGTTTTCCAAAAATCGATACCTAATATAAATCCACGAGCCAAATCTGGAAGTACTAAAATATCTATCATATGTGTCTTATCTAACAATGTTACGGGTGTAACCTATACTTAAACAAGTCTGGCCATGAGCAACAGTACAAATGTCTGATTTTTAATAAGTTTCAACCTAAACCCTGCAAAATGTCTATATCAGGTTGACCAACAATAGTCTGAGAAGCTCCAGAATCTAGTAAGCCTAAAATAAGATGACCTAAAACAGAAATTTCCAAATATGGGCGCTCATCGCCGTGCGCATGTGCAATAATAAAATTCAAAAGATTTTTGTTGGGGAAATTAATGCCATTGATCGGCTGAGTGCAAATAACAGCAGAGGTCTGCCGACCTAACGACTCTCCCGAGTATCGTTTCCCAAACTGGAACACTTTGGACAATTTCGAATCGTCACATCTGGAGCACCACAACGATAGCAATGAATCTTTTTGCGGCTAGGGCATTGTTAATTTCAATGGCCCGTCTGGTTGCAGTTCCAACAAGTAACTGGACGTTTGGAAAAAGAAGGTCTCTCTGTTGGTGCTCGTGCTGCTGGTAATGCAATTTAGATGGGCGGTGGATGATCACTGTATAAACTAGAAGTAGATACATCAGAAGGTATGAAGGCAAAATCGGGTTCAACAAAATTTTGTCGTTTCCCAGATGGAGGAATATAATGATCAGCTCGGTACTTTTTAGCCTCAAGCTTAAAACACTCAGCCTCCAACAACATGTCTAAAAAGCTGTCTAACCCGTCTAAAAAGCTGTTTAAGCTCTATATAGACCCGTATAACCTGTTCGTGTTTACAGTAACAAACCCCATCGACTTTGGCTATAACATATTTAAAGGCGTCCTTTTTAAATAGACATGATAGGGCAGACATGATAGACTGGTTAGACAGCACAGGACAGACAGGTTAGACAGGAGAGGTCAGCAGCTTTTCTTTGTTCGCCTGGCCTGATGTATGCCTGCCAAATATAGGGTAAAAACCACTCACTCTCTTTTCTCGCTTTCCACCTTAAATGGTAATATTACTTTGGTTTATGAATAAGTAAAATTTTGATATGACATCGATATTACTCAATAATAGTTCAAGACTTTTTAATGTAAGAATCAGTTATTGCTTTCAAGTGCAACGCCAATATATATATATATATATATATTTAATTGGATTTTCTTGGGTATAGGTTCATTTCTTAAATAAATGACGTTTTTAGGTAGTCATTTATATTTAAAATCAATACAAGTTAACGTTTCGGCAGGTGCCCCTTGCCTTTTTCAAAACAGACTAAAAAAATTTACAAAAGAACGGAAATTAATATCTGTGCGAGTTGAACAATAAACAGTTGTGACTTACCATAAAGCGTAAATTATTGCGTCA
>MU189450.1:0-12353 GCA_016904865.1 Pissodes strobi | reverse complement strand
AAATAAGAAGAAATTATTTTCCGACTTTAAAAAACTAAGTATGGAATCAAAGTGGACCAAGGTGTTTGAAACAACTTCGAGATCTGGAAATCAGACAGAATCTAGTGATGCCAGAAGAGTGGCTCCAACGCCTGTTTTTCGAGAATTAAATATTGATGATATTATAAAAATTATTGCATCAGACGACCAAGTCATTTTGAAACATGATGGTGATGTCTCAAATTCTTTCACGCCCGATGATTTTATGGACTTTTTAGCGTTTCTCGGATCAAATAATGATAGATGGTGCGATACAAGTTTCTACATTGGCGAATATACCTATATAAGCTACTGGCATGAAGAGGATACCAGAGTCCTAACTATTTGTGATATGCGCACTAGAGACTATATTTACTGGAATGAGTGTATCATAGATTTGGTTTTAACCTATAAATATGGCGTATGGATTTATCGATAAACTAGACTGAAATAAAATAACTTATTAAAAACAAAATGTTTTATTTCTAATGTAAAAAATGGTGTAAAAAATGTGTATAAAAAATTATGTATAAAATATAAAAAAGCATGTCACATATAAAAATTATTATATAAATAAATATACTAATATAATAATAAAAAACTTAACTGATATTTAATGACATAATTAAACCATTAAAAACAGCGTCTTTGACCACCAAAATAAATAAAAGAAAGAAAGCTGTTAGATCCGTCTTGGCCCTTATGGAATTTCCGATGATTCCTTATACAACGCTATATCACGATGGCCTATCGCAAGCGTGTACTCAGAACCGTCAATAATGTAGCGTTTGTCGTCCGCGTAAGACAAAGCTGCTTTATTTTTCAGTTCAACATACTAATCGTGTTGATGCGAACGGAACGTAATCATCTCACGATGAATTTGCGTGCCCGCTACGTCAACTGCAGTCTTGTAGTCTTCAAGACTAAGTTCTTTTTTAGTGACGCAGTCGGGCACACCTTTTGCTTTTTTGGTTACCTTACCCTCCACATTATCACAATACGTCTTCGCTCCGGTTCCAAACAATTCCCACACGATCTTTCCTGCATACTCATCTTTCATTTGACCAATGATTGATTTGTTTACAGGAAGATCGTATGGGTTATCCTCTGAGTAATTAGATGTATCGAATATATTCAAATTTAGTTTCATATAATTGTACAAATTTTCTGTTTCAATATTTAAAATAAGAGTCAGTATCGGTATAGAGTAGTGTAGCTTTATACCCATATTTTGGTTTAATATAACTACAAAAAGTCGTACATGATCGTTTTAGAAATGTCTAAGATGGCGAATCCCACCTATATGGGCTTATCATATGTGGCTTTCTGTTTAGTCATTTAAATAGTTACTAAATTTTCGCTGTAAATCTCGAAGTTTTTGAAATATGGTTTTGACATCCATGCATCGGCCCCTAACTTTCAACCAATATTTTCCCAATGGGTAATAAGCTTAACGTTTACTCTTTTCTCCACGTTTTTCATTGTTTTCCGAAACACAGCATTATTCATCTGTTTGAAAAAGTCTTTTTCAAACTTGTTGGTGACAGCATTTCGTTTTGCTGTGTTTAGGACAATGTAAATTTTAAGCCAGGGAGATTGACTGAAAGAGAGAATGCAGTGAATTTTTGTGAGTTTAAGGCCATGATTTAAGGCTTGCTGCAAATTTTGAAAATGAATAACGTATTTCGTTTTCGGTTGGAAATTTTGGATTAATTTGTTGATTTGTAATTTAGAATCTGGCGGTTTGATGGATTCTGGACAAAAGGGTAACTCGTTATGTGCATAATGCAATTCTTCCGAATACTCTAAATCGACTTCAAAAACGTATCCGGTGTTTGAGTTTTTGTCAATATTTATAAAATCTATATTTTTAATTTCGTCTTCCGCGAGCCGTTTAAAATTACCCGTTCGTAAATATTTTGACATGGCTGCGCCATATAAATTGGTTGCATCCAAATACATGAGGTAGAAGGTAGGTTTAGAAGCATCATAATGAGGCATATACTTATTATTTGAAAAAAAATTCCCAACCCTACACTGACTGACTCCTCCGCAAATCCCGTGTTTTAAGAAGTGTACCATGTCTGGATTCGTTAAATCTCAAGCTCTACCGAGGTGATTTTTAGAGCAGCGCAAAATGACAACGCAGGAGCGGTATAAAACTGTCATGGATCTAGACCGTATTGTAAGGAACACGTCTCTAAAATTCTCAAAAATATCTGCTAAAATAAAACGTCGGATTTTAAGTATAAATCTGAATATTGGCCTAAATTCTCGAATTTGAATAAATTCCATACAGTTTGTGCACGCTTGCAATCTTCTTGTGTTATGGCTTCTTTACGAAGTTTATTATAGAAGCCATCAATTGATGGTAGCTTGGTATAATCTAATTTTGAAAATGATGCCACGAAAGAATATGGGAAAACAACCTTCTGCCGAATAAGCTTAAATTCGTCTACTCGCGGAAAATATTTTCGAACTTGCGCGGGTTTTAAATTTTTGCTTAAATTATCTAAACTTTGAGCCATGAAACGAAAGCTGCCGAGAAAGCGTAATTTCAAAAATATCTGCTTTTGTTTGCCATCTCCATATTCGACATTATCCATCAAAATATGTTAGGTAAATGAAATATACTTTTCCTTATTTTGGGGGATAACATTCAATTTCTCATTTTCGGGAGCTAGTTCTTTCAGGAACAGGTGAGAATCAAAGCCGGACATGTTGTGGAAAAAGATGGGAATAAAGAGTGGGAGTTTGAAATTTAGGTTGCATATAAAGTGAGCTGCACCTCGAAATTTTCCCGTAAGATGACAATGATCTCTCACTCTTTTATCTTCCGGCTTAAATGGTTTCTCCCAAATGTGGCAATCCTTAGCATCACGAAACTATGTCTCTTGTTCGTCACTTAGAGGAGTTATTGGAACAATATTTTTTAAAAACTGGCTATACAGGGTGTCTTAAATACCGTGTGCCACTATTGCTATCTCCCAAACAGTAAGTGCTACGAAGTCGGTTAAATTAGAGAAAAGTTGCGTTTTTGGATACCCATTCAGAATCCGTCTACAGTGTCGTGAAATTCCTGTTAGTTTCTAAGATACCGGAAGATTCATGAAAAATGCGTAAAAATATTTCGTCGATTATTACATAAACTGTTCATTTTCGAGACAAAGTTTTGCCGTTTTTTTCCACTCTACTATATGATCTCTTAAAATTTCACCTCCGGCGTTTCGTGTTCAGGCCACCATCATCAACTTAATTTTCTTAAATACGGACCGGGATTTTTTATTTCAGATTTTAAGAGGTTCTGATGTCCCAAAACCAACGACGTATCGCACTTACTCGAAAAAATACTTTTTACACTTTTTATTTAATTCCTATCCCCGTATTGAAGAAAATTAAGTTGATGATGGTGGCCCGAACACGAAACGCCGGAGGTGCAATATGAATACCCCATATTGTAGAGCGGAAAAAACTTAACGAATTAAACGAATTTAAACTGTGTCTCGAAAATTAACAGTTTTTGTAATAATCGACGAAATATTTTTAGGCATTTTTCATAAATCACCCTGTATCTTAGAAACTAACAGGAATTTGACGACACTGTAGACGGATTCTGAATGGGAATAAAAAAACGCAACTTTTGTCTAATTTAACCGACCTCGTAGCACTTACCGTTTTGGAGATAGCAATAGTGGCACACGGTATTTAAGACACCCTGTAGATTGATTTGCAATTAGTCTCTAACCACTTTACAAAAACTTTATATGCGTCCTTCCTCCTAAATGTTTTGAATTTAGAGTGAGAATCGTCGAAATCGCATTTAACATAGTAGGCAAAAGAATAAGGGATATGTTTATGTGTTCGCGCAGTATAGGAAATTTTGGGATCCAGATAATTTTTCTCTATATTGAGGGGTTTGGAAATAGTCTTGAAATCGGCGTAAACAACAAAAGGTACCTTTAATTTCTTTTCAAAATCGGTAAATTTAAGAATATTCTCAGAAATCTCTTCACCATATTTATTTTTCTTTAAATTTGTTGTCGGTACTTTGGCTAAATCATGACTGCAATCGTATTTTTGATCCTCTTTTAACATCCATCACACAAGTGTTTAGCACCATCATGTTTGCTTAGTTGACTTGAGATTAAGCGTGACATGTTTCTTATTAAACAGTAATGGCTATTTCCATAGTCGTCACTGATTAATTGTAAATTAACATGCCTCGCTTTTCGTGATCTAGTAAAGTACAAAGGACCAACAACCTCAGTGATATTTCTGCCATTTTCAAAATTTTTATCTAAGCCATAAACGTTGACGGAAATATGATTGAGTTGTTCAAACTTAGGCACGGCTTTCAGATTAATCGGAAACTCCATACCTGTAAAGTCCAGATCATTGACGAATGGCGTATAGTTCGCGACTTTATTCACATGTTGACCCCAATCAACTGGATGCAGGGCCGCCAAGACTGACCACATGAAACATTTTTCATTTTGATTTTGAATGTTGAGAACAGCTTTCGTTGATTCTATTTATTTTGGCAGCGGAATATATGACGATGCCTTCAATGGGTTGACCTTATTTTGTAACTAATTAGTGATGCCGCTTTTTAATGAATATCTAGCTCAGTCGCTAATTTGTAAAGATAGAGCAAAAGTTAATTTATTTAGTTTATTTGAGGGTGTGAGTTAAGTTATCTCCTCTGTTGATTAAATTTTTATATGGAGGCGCCACTTGCGATAAATCAAAGAAATCAACTTAAAAACAAATTATATATTAACTATATGATTAGATCACAAGTTATGGTACCATGTGCACTGCAGTTATCAATATAATTGAGATCAATATAATTAAAATTAGATTACAAATGCAATCAAATACAATTGATTACTGAAAATTTAATTTACAAATGTTACTTGAAATACGGTTTATAAATAAGCTTGTTATATGATGAAAATGAAATTAACTTTATTATTAAAGATTAACAAATTTAATTGGTCTTCACAGTATATTTAAATTTACCACTCCGTACCTATTTTGTCCAACTATCATATAACCATGCAACCATATTGGGACCTTTACTAGAAACCTGCTTCTGCCTATTCCCAAGTTTAGCTGACTTGAGCTGATGTAGGTCTTCAAAAAGGTTGTCTTAGCGTATGGTTCTCCCTCTACAGGTCTGGCACAGCGACGTGGACAATAGAGGTTTCCTTCATCCAGCGGTATTTACATGTAAGAAAAATAATAAACGCCCTAGTCCAGTGTATACTGCTAATAAAAATTATACAGAAGAGTATCCTGTGGACCTCAGTTTGACATAAGAGGTTGAAAACTTGAAAATTTACTGGTTACGGCAGATATAATCAGAACTTAAACTATACTGTAAATAACTATGATTAAATAACACTATAAATAATTACTGTTGCTCAAGATATCTCCTTTCTTTACTTTGAGATATGAAATTCAAAAGAAATTATGATTGAAATTAAAAAGTTAAAAGAAAATTATGAAAAAAATTATGAAACTTATCCAACAGTGGCTCTCGGCAACTTCAAATAGAAAATAACTAGATTTTTATAAAAAAAAATAGAAAAAACGAGGTACAACCTCTCTTAAACAAGTCCAATGACTCCAGATAAGTAATTTCTTTACCTAATCTATCAATATGGCCTTTAGCACATAAACAATAATTTGACGTAAATTACGTCTCAATTAATCAAAGATTGAGATAAGATAATTACTATCTCGCTTTGAGATAGGAACTTAGGTAAACGATAAAGAAAATATAAACCAGGTAAATTTACACACATGTGCTTAAACCTCTTTCATAAGCAATATAATGCCGGTATATCATTGATCAAACGTGACACGATAAGAGATAATAATTATAGTTTGATGTTACAAATAAACTGAAAGATTAATGAAATAAGCCTGAAAAAACTATGACCAACAATACTACTAAGAAAAATTCAGCGAAATTCTACTCAAATTCAATTAACTACCTTTTACAGGAACATATAAAATTCGCTTTGAGAATCTTCCAGGTCATACCGTTCAATTAAAATGAAAGTATGTAAAATCATATGTATGACCACTAAACGATGAAATAATTACGTTCTCTATATATTTGGATTAAACCATTATCAAATTACACGAATTTGACCGATAAGATACGCAATTATCCACCAAAAAAACGGTATTCAAACCTAAAGGTCACCATAAAAAATTAATATTGCTGAAATCGTCAAACACTCGAAAGTGCAATATAAAAATGCTAAATTCTCGCTTAAGCCAAATATAAGTCAGTGAATTGGAAACAATTATTACTAATGTATTTAAAACTTAAAGAGATTATTGAAAAATATGCGGGATGACTAAAATATTTTGAGACTAAACTAATACCACTTACCGTGCCAACGTCTGCAAACAAGATCATATGACCTTCCTTTCAAAATTTGTACGTTCTACCTATTTTAATTTTCAACGCTTGGATTGGGCAATTTAAAGCACGTGACAACGGTTGTAGGAAACCCGGCGTCAAACTAAGGAAACATTCAACATACGCTAAATGTAGCAATCTATTGTAGATTACAGGCATTGAACAACACTACGTTCTTCAATTACCTACCAACATTTGTGGAGCCAAAGGCAATCAATTACAAGGTAAAAATGAATCCTCCACAACAATATAGAACATATCTACACTAAATAAGCCGGTTTTCTAACAGATGGCATTCCCACAATCAAGCGATCTGCACCGACACGAATCCATAAATTATAGATACAAATCTGCGTACCTGTTCTCTTTAAAGTTAATTGTGCAAAATATATCCATTCACAGATAGATGTCACTGCCGATCATTATACCGAGCATTGAAAACCATTGATAAATAGGTAGAATTAATGGAGCGGAATAGACTGATATTTGATAACATATATTTCGTTACAATTTATGCATACTTCTAAATAGAGGGGTTGTTGGAAGTCCCAGCCTATAACAAAAGAAAAAATATTGGTTAGAATACAGAACAATCAATGCTTGAAAATTGTTATTTTAAAAATCAAGATAAAAATTATATGGGATAAGAACAAAATACATACCACTGTCTTTTTCCCGGAATTCTGTTGTCTTTTTATCCAAGATGGCCCGAAATTGATTAAACAGCTCCTCCATGTCTGTCCCTTCGCTCACCGATCGGAAAGTCGCATTGAAGGACTTGACCTCCTCCGACTCCTTTGTCTGCAAGAGGAAACGCCCGAATAACACCACGTAGAATTTAATATGGCCAAATCTAGCGATTTGGCCTTCTACCAGTGTCATGAAATTTCCTTTAAAATGATCCAGAAATCTCATCACACTAGTAGGATCTTGGATTGAAGAAAGTCGGTATGTTGCAACTCGGACTCGGAATGCAGTCTTAACTATCACGACTGCTTCCTCCTGCTTCATACAGGTGTTGGCGATTTGCTGGAGTTCCCCTAGATGTTCTCTCCATCGGGTTATGGAGATCTCCAGATCACAATCGTCATATCGATGTGTAGATGAAGTCGAAGGTTCTGAAACAAAAAACATTATTTAGTAAAGCAAATTATTATTATTTTTTTATTTTTCTTTTCTCATCACGATTATCGGTACGGTTCGCCGGGCCCTTAACGGACCAAGGCTTTCAGGTCATCTACCTGGACAGAGCCTTGCGGACTATACTCGTAGATCCCAGAATGACCCATTTTTGTAGTAATACAATGATGCTTTAAGTCCCAGTGTCTCCAGATTTCTAGGTAAGTATTTGTGAATTAAACCATTCGCTGAAATTATTATAGTCCACCCTTTCTAATTTCCATATCCTTTTCATTTCTAATGCCAAATTTTCGTATTTGCTAACTTTTTCTTTGTAGGATCTGCTTATGTTCTCGTCCAGTGGTATCGCAATGTCAATAATTTGGATCATTCGGCAGTTTTTGTGCCATACTACAATGTCTGGCCGGTTATGTTCTACAGTGCGGTCCGTTATGATAGGTAGGTCCCAATATATTTTGATGGCTTGGTTTTCCAGCACTTGGAGGTAGTTATAATATTTTTTATTAATGTTAGTAAGTTTATATTTTTTGCTTAAACCTTGGTGGATGACTTTACCGACATTATTGTCTGTCTAGGTACCATTTTGGAGCGAGATAACTACATGCTGAGAGAAGGTGTTGGATGGATTTCTCATCTTTAGCGCACAATCGGCATCTGTTCTTTTAATATGTACTTTCGATAAGTCCTATTAGGCACGTCTTCATCCTGAATGGCGAACAGGAAACCCTCAGTTTCTGGGAAGAGGTAACCAGAGGTAAGTACAGTTTTTGATGCTTGGGTGTCTATATCTTCCTGGTGAAGACTTGCATAAAATCGGCCATGAAGTTTTTACTTTTCCAGTTGTTCTTGTATGATGCAATCCTGCTAGTTGCTCTAGGTTCAAATTGATCATGTTGAGGGGAGATAATTGCCGAGGAAGGTTTTGATGGATAGGTGAGTTGACGGTTTGGAGGTAGTTATGTAGGTTTTTAAGTTGATCTTCGAATAGCCATTCTATATTAGTCAGGCCCCTACCACCCTCCGTTCGTGGGATGTAAATGCGTTCGACTGCAGACTTTGGATGGTGTATTCTGTATTTAGTGAAGAGCTTCCTAATTAGTCGGTCCAGCCCCTGGACCTCGGTTCTGGACCAATGAAGAACTCCAAATGTATATCTAACGACAGGTATTGCCCATGTGTTTAACGCGTGGACCTTGTTTCTGGAATACAGATTGGTTTTGAGTATGGTCTTGACTCTTCGAACGAGTTCGTTTTTGACCGCCTCCTAGCTTTTTTTGCTCATCTATATTAAGTGCTTGTTGAATTCCTTGATATTTATAGGTTTCACCCTCAGGGAGGTTAGATATTGATATTCCATCCATAAGGTCGACATCGTCCGCTTCTATTTTCTTACCTCTTTTCGCAACCACAATCGCACATTTATCGATACCAAACTCCATCCCGATTGCCTTGCTGAAAGATGGAACGTTCTCCAGTGAGCTTTGCAGTTGCCTCTGATATTTGGCATATACCTTTAAGTCGTCCATATAGAACAGGTGGGACACTTTTGTATTTGAGTCCATAGCATAGCTATATCCACTTTCATTAATAATGGTGCTAAGTGGGTTCAGGGCTAAGCAGAACCACAGAGGGCTCAGACTGTGGCCCTGAAAAATTCCCCGCTCTATACGGACCTCAGCGTACGTTGATTTGTGACCACTTCCTGTGCTAATTAGAGTTCTCCATGTTTTCATTATGTGTTCGAGAAGTGCTATAGTATAGGCGTCTATTATTATTATTATTATTATTATTATTATTATCATTATTATTATTATTATTATTATTATTATTATAACCTAAAATAAAGCTTACTATTGTCTTGGTCAAGTCTATTTCGCTTGGCCATGGGTGCTGGTGGAATCTCAGCTGGAGCTTCGGACTGAGGAATGGTCGATGGGGCTCCGGCTGGCGCGTCGGCCTTTCGTTTGGCGGCCCTGTGCTTGTCCACAAGATGTCGTTGGAGGGCAGCCTCCGACTTGAGTATCCCACCGCATTGATTGCAGGCTAAGGTTTTAGGCCTACAGTCCCCATGGCGTTTCAAAGCATCCTTCCTGGTGAACGAACGGGCACAGAATTCGCCGACGAACATTTTCTGAAAATTCAAAAAAATATGAAATAATGCAAAAAATCTGATTTGATTTTTGAATTCGCTGTGAAATTCCCTTTAATTTGATGTATAACTTGATATATTTTGAAGCGATTTTAAGTTAACTTCTTTTGGGCACAATAACTCCTTTATGATAAATGATACATAAGTTCCGATTCGATTTTTTAATTCGCTATAAAATTCTCTTTAATTTGGTGTATAACTCAATATATTTCTAGCGATTTTAAGGTACTACTATGCGCAGTAGACAGGAATTGGTTTTTCTCGAAAACTAGAGGCGCTAGATGTGCGCACATGGTGCCAAATGTGCGAACGATAAAGATCTTTTCAGAAAATATACATTTAACAAAAACATGGTAAAGGCCATTTGGGCTATTACTTAGCCAAAAAACATGTTTTTTCAGGAGATGTGCTTTTTGATGCATAATCTAACATCAAATTTGCATAAGGTTTTGCAAGAAGAGTGACTTATTTTGAATAAAGTCACTATTGAATTTATATTTAGGGTTAAATTATCAAGAATTAAGAACAGTGTCTCATTACGAGTTATGGCATTGTTTTATTGTAATGAAAAACAATATGATGCTTACTTTAGCAAGGATACTGACATAAAATACTTTCTGCTAATATTCACGATAAAACTTTAATGATTTTCCGTACTTTTTTGAAATGTGCCGATATTCTTACAAATCACATGGACCCGTTCGAAATTGTGTCATGACTTTAGCGAACTAAAAAATTAAATTGATTTTTATAAATTTGGGGTATTTTGAAATTATTTTACATGATTGAATCTTAGTTAATATAATTTATTTATAAGACTTACCGATCGTAAAAATTAACCACAAAAAAGCACAAAATAACACACAGTCAAAGTTTGTCGGAGGTCTTGAGTTGTGTTGCTGTCGAGAGAACTGAGCTGAATGGTTTTCACATTAGGAAATTTTCCGTATTTATACCCTTTGCTAAGCGCGATCGGTAATGTTCGCAGGTGTGGTCGGTAGCTTTCGTTGGCGCGGCGGAGGAATAATTTATTCATATTAGCCGTAATGTTCGTTAGCGCGGTGGAGAGATAATTTATTCATATTATTCGTAAACAACGCTTATCTTTAATTTATTGCAGGTCGCCTGGCTGGTAGATAAGAATTTGTATGCATGCATAATTATACATAATTTTATGATGTAGAATATTTATTTAAATTGCTTCAAGGTCTGTTCCTTTGTACGCAAATAACTCGTCGGTTTCTATACTGATAAGACATTTAATTTATTCAAAATATAATTTATTCAAACCATATTGTCGATATATTATGTAAATTACATCCTGCCGCTCGCCTGGCTGGAAGATAAGAATTGTGTGCATACATAATTATGCATAATTTTATGATGTAGAATATTTATTTAAATTGTTTCAAGGTCTGTTCCTTTGTACGCAAATAACAAATGTTATACAGAGTATATTTTATTAAAAATATAGTCGACTCATATTAATTAAAAATATAATAGTCCAAGTTGGCTATTAGGTCATGCTTTCGAATCGGAGCGTCCGACAATGGCCGAGTGTGTAATGCAGAGGATTCTATAGCATGGTAGGTTCTGTAACGCAGAGGGTTTGTCAGCTGTCACTTGTCATTCATCGTATGCCAAGCCTTAAATATGACATAGCCCAGGTCGGACATGTTTGCTATTGCGGGGTGCCATTTAAATATGACGTAGCCCAAGTCGACCATGTTTACCGCTGCGTAAGCCATCAACTGTCATTTGTCAGCCGCCATTTGTCAACCGTCACTTGTCATCCATCCGCCTTAAATAAAGTGTGCACAGATTTAAGCAAAGCCTTTGACGACTTTGATCATTTGAATCTATTGTATACTACTTAAAAAACTAAAAATGTTTGGGAAATAATGTTGTTAACTTGTACTATATTTGAAGGATTGAGAAATATATGTTAGTGTCAACAATTTTAAATCGTTTCGTAATGGTTCGGGAGTTCCAGAGGGGAAGCTCTTTTTTAATGGTGCATTAATTGCAACCTTTTATATATCAGTCGTTATATTATTAGGGATAGTTTTAAATTATAAATAAATTTACCTTTCGAGAAGATCAGGTGTGGATCCTGCGACACTATAACTGCCACAAGAGCTACTGTCTTCGGACGGAGTTGAATGGCCGGTGCGTATCTGTGGCACAGGGGTGCGACACGAACTACGACGAGCAGAAGCTTGCATAGCAGATGAGTATCGCACACCTGGTGAGACTGATGGAGAAAGAGAAGGAACTATCTGAAATATAAATGATGAAATATACCAAGTGTCTTAATCCTATGATTTTATGTGTTCACAAAATCAGAAAAGTTAATGAAACCCAATTCTAATTTGGCGGAGTTTCGTGAAACATAATTTCATTATCAAGGTAAGTTTGTTTATAAAGGGTAAAAAGTTACACATTTAAATTTGCCTATGTAAGATAATAATTCTACCGGTATGATTCGTCATTCAATGTTATTTATTTTATGTCATTAATAGGACACAAAAATAAACTTGGCAGAAAGAGAAGATCGTTAGAAATAATTATTTACTTACATAAACAAAAATGAGTGTGTAACTTTTT
>MU189449.1:29435-51667 GCA_016904865.1 Pissodes strobi | reverse complement strand
ACCATCGGAACCGAACGAGGGCCGCCGAACTAGAGGCGCTGCATCTAACCATTGTACCGTGAAGACATAGGTAAATAGGAACGCAATCTAACAAACCCCCCTAAATTTCCTATAGAACCCGATCATACCAAGAAAGCTTTTAATTTGTTTATGGGTTTTTAGTATTGGAAATTTAAGTATTGCATCAATTTCTCGTGGACTAGGTTCTATACCATCAAAGGTAACAATATGTCCCAAGAATTCTGTTTCTATCTTTGATCAGAGAAGGAAATTTTTAATATTTGCTTAACTTGTTGCCAAGTAGTTAATTCAACACGACTTGAATTAAAGCTTTTCCTTTTAATTTATTGGAATCAAAGGCGGCTTCAACAGATGCCATAAATGAAGTGTTTACCAGCTGTTAGAGAAAGTGGTGACACTCAGGATGGAAAAGCAAATGAAAAAATATGTTGAGCTCATAGAAGAATATCATCTGTAAAAGAGAATGGAGATAAACTTTGTAATGCGAAATTGAGTCGTCATGCAATACAGAGATACATGTTTGGTTTTTAGAAAAATGAATACGTCACATACCATTGAAAATAAAGATGTGCAACATAAAGTAGTTCAGGTAGAGCATATGGATGCATCTACAACCAGCAGTTGAAATTCCGAAAGATGATTCGAAAATCGTGGTCCATGAAAAAATAGTCGGTAGCCATACTGTATCTGAAAAAAACGCACTCATGTCACAGTCATATGCTATGTAAAATTCACAAACACCTTGAAACTTCTAATGCAAACAACGGATCTAAATTACTAAATACTGCGACAGAAAGTCAGTCATCGGCTATTAAGCAAATATCAAATGATCTTCAATACTCTCGTGATAAAAAAGATGTAGAAAAACCAAACTCAAATGAAAGCGGGAACACATTGGTCAAAATTCCAGGAGAAGGAAATCTTACTAAACGCTCCCCACTTTCAGATAATAACTAATTGATACCCATCGAACCAAATGATGGTAAAACATCGTCACGAATCTTTAGAGCAATGCCTTCTCCTCAGAGCAGAAGTACGCAGAGCAGTAAAGTAAGTGATGTCTCCTTGTACTTTATAGGCACCATTAAACAATGATTTGTTAGATTAATCATTTGAGGGATACAGGGCTCATTTTTATTGAGTAAAGTCAAAGGACTTAGAAACATATCTTCTATTTCAACACATTTTTCTCTAACGTTAAAATAATCGTCACTTGATCTCATGAGGTAAGGGTTATTTATTGTCATTACCTGATTATTCGATGTTAAAGGAATAGCGATATAAGATATTATTAGGTAATTTTTAATTGTCACGTCTGCATGAGCAATCTCATAATACCTGTTATCAAAGGGTATTCGCGCGTTCGGGTCAAGTTTAGAAATTATCTTATTAAGTTCTTGGTACTTAAATATGCTGTGATGCATAATATTTATTTCTGCGAAGCTAATTGCAGTTTGCACATTATTCTTTATTTCCTGTAGCACACGAAGGTTATTCTCTAGGTTATCTAGTAACAAAATAAGATATGAGGCTTTTGTTGCTGATTGTGTAATTTGAGTTAAGTTATTTATTCACGATGCTAATAGTTGCTGATTTTCAGTAATTGAATTTAACTGAAAATCTATATCTTTCGCTAATTTCTTGACGACTGTTTGTGTTGAAAGTAAATCGTCATGTAATGTCTTTTGATTGTCTCGAAGAGTTTTAGTATAATTGTCATAGCGTTCGCCATCATCTGCGTCTAACGTATCATACAAATATTTTTGAACTGTTCCGAGAAAATTAAAAAGACCTCTTTTAATCCTCTCTTGGAGATTGCTATAATGTTTGACAAATAATTCGATTTGATTCGGCCATATCTATTAAATTGTCAGTTCTTGTCATTAAAAGTTGGTGTAAAGGTGAATAAGGCGAGATAACAATGTCTCTTGTATTAATCAATGTCTTATTGATTTATAAAAGTGTTGACTTAGTTAAATATAAACGATTTCTTATATTGGTTAAATTGATATGATAATTACAAGATCAATCGACTTACCTGCGAGGAAAATCGATCGGAATTATCAGAGCATCTCCGCCGTCCCTCATTACACTTTGTAGTATACAACTTTTTCCCAATCGGTACAATTTTTAAAGAAGTCAACTAAAAACATGGTGATTCAGCCGACCCTGGCTAGCCGCTCGAGCTCATCGCCTTGATGCGTCTTTAAAATTTTGGTTCGTGAGATTTTTGATTACATTGCATTTGGGGTGATAGGGAGAAGGTAAAGACTGGGTAGGTTTGTAATGAGGGACGATGGAGATGCTCGGATAATTCCGATCGATCTTCCTTACAGGTAAGTCGATTGATCTTGTAATTATCCTTCGCATCTCCGCCGTCCCTCATTACACTCTGTAGATGTTTAAAATATTTACGATGTAATCTACATTTGAAAACTGCGATTTTTTTGTAGTCCTGGATTTGTAATGCCCTTTTTATAAACTAAAATTCAAATTTATAACCATTAGATTTAATAACACACATTAAGAAGGTACATATGTCATGTTTAACGCTTAACTGATATTAACCTTTAACTTATTTTTAATACCTACTATACCAATATTCTTATGAAATATGATAACAAGTTGGTAAGTAAGTTATAACTGTAGCTTAATATTTATATGATTCGTTAGAAATCATGGTTACAGAAACAAGATGCAAATCCAGTGGGATTACCCACGCCAAGTTTGTTATAGAATTTTGAGAATACTTTTGATTTTTCTGTCGAGCCGGCTGTCTTCTGAATGGTTTGTAATGTAACTCCCATTCTTTGAGCTGCTGAAGTTGCCCCGTGTCGCGTGCTGTGTGTCCCAAAGATGTCCGTGTTTATACTGCTAGCTTTTCGTATTAACTTGACCCATCTGCTAATGGTTTGACTGTTGTCTGAGTGATAGGGCTTTTTGTGAGTGAGTATTACATTTTCTTTGGTTTTGCTACTTGTGGTATCGATTGCATCTGCAAATGCAATGATCTATTAGCATATTTACAGTATCTGTGAATGCCGTAATTTCTGTTTTTCAACAGAAAAATAGGTATGTTCACTAGCTGCAACTGCAATTGCAGACAGCGGAGGGTGCGATCGATTGTATCTGCTAATAAAATGAACTATTTACCTTTTATTGACTGGTAGCACCCTTTTTTTGTGCGTTCTATGTAAGTCTCTAACACATAGCTCAGGTTGATTAGTAAAATAAGGTAATATCAAACTAGGTTGAAGCCTGTTTAAGCCACTTGCTTTTATTTTATACAAAACTAAACTGGTATAGCTCTTGTAATATTCATCTTTAGTCGAAATAAAAAAATACGTATCGATGAGTGTTCGTTTTTTCTAAATGGGACTGTTAATCGTCTCAATTATCGATATTGGTCTGACGAAAATCCACATCTATTCCATGAGGTTCACACTCAACATCCCGAGAAATTAAACGTCTGGGTTGGACTACATGGCGGTGGTTTAATTGGTCCTTTTTTTCTCCCAGGAAATCTAAATGGAGAAATGTATCTGCAATTATTAGAAGACGCTATCGAACCTGCATTGACCGAAGCGCTTTAAAATAATAACTATTACAGTGCCGAATAGTTGACATTTCAACAAAATGGTGTACCTTCATTATACCCTTGTTGTTCGTGAATATTTAAATCGGACGTATCCTGTTAGATGGATCGGCCGAAGAGGACCAATAGAGTGGCCCGCAAGATCACCTGACCTGACCCCCCTTAGATTTTTTCTATGGGGTCACTTAAAAAGTAAGATTTATAAAACTTAACCACAGTCATTATATTGATTACGTCAGCTGATCATTCATGAATGTCGGACCATTACACTAGAAATTCTTCATAATGGCCGGGACCGGTTTGAACAATCTCTATGGATGCAGGAGGACAGTACTTTGAGCACTTATTGTCATGAACAATGAAAACACATTTAAAATAACATTAACTTATTGATTCTCGGTTGTTAACACGTTAAATGCCACGATGCACAGTCAAAAATAGGTTTAGTGTGTTCAAATCTTAAACACGTATTTGCATATTAAATGATTTTTCTTCATTTTTAGATTAAAAAAGTAAATGTTTGCTACTTTTTTGAAGTTTTTAAATTAAGAAGCATGTGTGCAACTCAGAGGCCAAATAAACATTTTGATTCAAAGAGCCGTGTGATGCATACTTGCTTCTCCTAAGACGTGAATATGCCTGTGGTAACTTGTGTAATTTTATTATGTTGTATGGGCCATACGAATGCAGTACACGTTAAAACACCATTTCCCGCGTTTTCCGCTTTAAATGCATCCAATGCAATAAATTCTACTGTATTTCGTGTGTTTGCCAAATCTAATCCCATTTATTTATTTTAAGCGTTGCAGCTTACCTCTGCGGGTGACAGAATTAAAAATAATTGCGGAAAAAAAAATTTTCTTGATATAAAAATGAACGGATTTCACAGAGCAATATTTTTTTTTTATTTTTCTACCCTTATCTTGATTGCCTTTAAAATAAGGTATCATTTGACCTCTATTCCCATTTAAGATTTTGAGGTTGAAGGGCACCCCCGCGAGGAGGTTAACGTGACAGGGTTGATGATATGGGCAAAAATTTTCCCCCGGGAAATAAAAATCCACGGGTCCGAGCAATTATTTTTTAACGAACGGTATGTGAGGTATCGGTCGTGTTTTGTTTTTATTGGCCCACCCTGTATATAAACTATAAGTTTGCCCAAAAATTTTATTTCAAAACGTGAAAAAATTAAGTCTCGACACAGAAAATATAGTTACACATATTTGCCGTTTCATTCCCATCAGGCTTCTGTTGTGTAACTATATTTTCTGTGGTCTCGAAAAAAACCCGGTTCAAGGTCAAGCCTCTCCCCTACATGTACGTGTCCTGATACCTTTACTGTACATCAAAACATTAGGACTGAGCGACCGCAACACGGTCGTAGCACAGTCCTTTATGTGTAAATGTAATGTAAATAAGGACTTCAGTGCGTTTTATATGGGACATACAATTTTTTGATGTACAGTAAAAACGACACAGTAGGTGCACAGTCGGTGCATGATCGACATGTGAAAATCAGCCTTAATAGGTCGCCAGATGAAACATCTATGGGCTGCGGGGCTTTGAAACGCTGCGAATCACTTCGAATAGCAGCCACTACTGAAACAGATATAACACTGGCACAGGGTTCGTGTAGCATCTTAAGATCATTTAAGGCGCGTTTTCACGGGTCGATCTGAGTTGAACGATTTGGGTCGTTCGACCATAGTTCGACCTGTGTTGAATATCAAAAGGTTTACACGGTAGGCGATGCATGTTCAATAATTATTGTAGTACAAAATGGCGTCACGTGATATTATTGAGTAAGTGTGCAATTAATTTGTTGTTCAATTCGGGATGAAATAATGGCTAAATTAAACAAGAAGAGAAAAAAACAGAGGTGCTGGACCAGACCATGGATTTTATGACGAAAATCCCCCTGATGCATCACAAAGTCTGCTTCGAAAATAGATTAGAGGCTTATAGGAATCATCTAAGAATTAATAATGCTCATTTTGAACAACTTTTAGAAATTTACCATTGGAATAATTCAGCGAAACGATACAAATCTGTACGACGAGAAGTTTACACATTCGATTCTAGTCGTTCGACATCAATTCGGCGGCAATCGCCTACCAAAAGTAGACAGTCTTTCTACTTCCGTCGAATCGACTCACTCCGCCGAACGGCCAAGCCGAAAGGTGGTTTACATATTCAATTTTCTTTCGATTCAATAATCGACCCAAATCGTTCAACTCAGATCGACCCGTGAAAACGCGCCTTTACAGTCATACGCCAATATGCTATATCAGTCGCTTCTGATTGATGGATTAACGTCACTTTCACTTTAGCTACGGTCGAGTCAGTTTATTCTACCAGGTTTAAATGGTCTAGTGGTCAGGTTCTGCGATTGGAACGTGGACGTCCCGCGTTCAATTCTCGTCGAGGCCAAGACATGTTTTCTTTATTTTTTGAGGTTATGTTTGTTTCTTTTTGTACATTTGGGTTACTTTCGGTTAGTTTTGTCTAGTTTCACGCTGGAGCCAGCGAAGCGAGCGGATGGCCATGAGTTAAGAGTTAACAGTACGCTAAAGTTACGTTAATCCCACCAATCAGAAGCGGCTAATATAGTATAGTGGCGTAGGGCTGTAAAAGATCGCATTACGCGTTCGGATATATTATTATTATTGTAAAGACTATAATATATAGGAAACCATTATTTTCGCTAATTCTTGGTGTATAATTTACAGATTCTTCAAGCCAGCTACTCCTACTTCATGCTGATATATACCACTACAAATTAAAGGGATTGATGCCTATTAATAAGCTGTATTGCTATGGACACTGACAATTATTAGTATAATAGATATGATAGGATATAATTATTATGTCCGCTCAATGAATGGTTATATACGATGTTTCACTGAATTATTAATTTATATTATTATCTTCTGCACCTAAAGCAAATCAACTTTATATTCATGTTGCACGAGCATTAAAAAAAATGAGCGAGTCTGCTAGTACTCGAGACACTGATGTGTAAACATATCCTATATCCATATATTTATCGACATCATCGATCTAATCTAATTCCACCTTAGGCCGCGTGACGTCTCAATATAAACAACCACTTATTTGGAATTAGTTGCCTATATTCTGGCGTTAGAATGAACACGTTTTATGCTAACGGGAACAGACAGCCTGCAAAACATATTCCCGTCACAGATACCGCCTGACGTGCGTTGTTTAATGTTTACATTTGTAACGTTTGAATTAGAATGTCTAATATTACATTTCACGCATAGCGCTCCGCTCGCTACAGGGGTGCAACGAACAAAAACTAACCTAAAACTAAAACTTTACAGATATAACCTCAAGAAAATAAAATCAGGTTAAACTAATCGTAAAAATCAACGCGAGGGAAGCCGCGGGTAAAAGCTAAAAGTGTCCTTTACTATACTCTTGAAAATATCTGTATAAAATTTCATGATAAATAGTTTGCGCGTGGAACATAGGATTAAAACTGACCGTAAAAATGAACGCGAGCGAGTAGATTATGCGTGAAAGCGTAATAACCAAACAAACAAACAAACACTTTCTTCAATTATATTTACTGGCAGCTTCAATCGGACTGGGTTAATTCACTGTACAAATTTGACACGAAAATCTAATGTCACCAGGAATAACATCAACCTATGGACACATCTTATTCACCAGCAGCTAGTCATCTTGGGGCGGCATCCTTTGATTTGGGAAAGTCAATAACCAAATTTTGCAATTAGAAGAGGGCCATGACTCAATATTGTTTTAAATGTCTGGGCATCTGAATAATACTTTTGACAGATCGTTTAATTTAAAATATGTTTTTTATCGTCTAAACACTTTTAACGATTTTAAATGGAAAAAATGTGTAAAAATCCGAAATTTCCGGACTTTTTAGGACGATAGCCGTTACTTCGGACGAATTTGTCGAGGATTTTGAAGCGAAAAATCATTTTAAATTCAACCGTCTATTAAAAATAAGCTGTGCTATGGATCCAAATACACTGCGAATGTAATATAATTAAAATCTAACACCGCCCTAGCGGCTAGCTTTTTAGAAGCGCCATTTGAGTCATTGCAATCACCGCAGTTCTGTAGATAAAATAGATAATGTTTTTTATTTTCGACAGACATTGATTCAATGCAACAGTGTTTGGAAACTCTTACACAAGACATACCTGTAATAAAACGATAAAACATAATAATTGTCATAAGTATAATTCGCTATCACCTAACTTAGCCTACAGGTTGGAACGTTGAGTTCCAGAAAGTTGAGAATTAAGCCACAAAATACACCGTTTTCAGACTTTTTTTTATCATTCTACATTATATCATTCTCCAAACATGAAACATGAAACAATAGGCTTATGATAACTAAAACATGAAATATAAATTACACCGCTGGCGCTGCAGAGACAAGAGGATCGCTGTATGCTGTATACAACAAACCTAACCGCTGGGCTAACTGACTCAGACCTCAGACTGGCTGTCTGTCGTGTCCATATATGGAGTATTACATATATGGTCGTGTGAACTTACGTCTAGACCCTGCGATATAACTATTCGCAATCACGGGCAGTTGTGTTTTATGATCAGCTGCTTGCGACGGATCAAGGAAGGGAGATAATTTAAAGGAGTACTATTACCTTCACACATAGCCCTCCGCTCGGTTCGCTCGCTCCGGGGCGCAAACCAATGTGGCGGTCAGGCCAGCCTCTGATTTGTTTTAGGAATTGTTTCAACAATTTGTTTTAAAAATTTAATTTTAATTGTTCAAAAAAGTCTCGAAAAAAACAGGGAGAAAATGTTCAAATAAAATAATAAGTTTACTTTATTAACAAGAATTAAAAACGAATTGAAGTTTAACTTTCACGAAGTAATGCCGGAATCGCGAAAAAAGGGTTAATCATTTTACTTAATAGAAGTGGGCAACAAAAGCACCTAACGCCGTTCAATGAAAAATGATAATCACTTACCATTGGAATATATTTCAATAAACGACATGATCTATAACTTCACAAGATTCGAGAACGAATATAAATCAGAGTTGACTTATGCTTTTGCTTTCGACTGCAGTAGAACGCGACACAAGATGAAGTAATTCGAAAAAAGAGCAACGGCGGTCAAACAATTCTTACGCAGGTTCCCCAAACTTTGTTCTAAAAAGAACATCATTGGTCAGAGGCGGTTCTAATTTCCAAATCCAGCGAATTAAAATGAAAGAAAAAAGTCATGACCTTATAAGGTTCGAATGTTGCTTGGACTTTGAACACACGTGTGAACTAAAAACCCAAAGCTCGGCATGGAAAATTTTCGAACCCTGGGAGATGGGAAGGTAAAACCAGTTACAACTCGAAATGTGTTTTCGTCGAAAATTGGGGCAATTGCGTAACCTCACATGTGAATTTTGTGCAGGTGTACAGATTCTGTATTGTCTGGGGAAAAACGCGTCAAAATGCTGCTATAAAGCGTGAAATTATTGGAGAAAAATCAGTCTTAACCCAATCATCAATTGCAGTGGGTCGTAATGACCAAGTACAAATTTTAATAAGAAACATCACTTGCAGTGGGTGGTGATGCCGAAAAATAGTTAGAAAAATTCTAAAAATTAATTAATTTTCTAGTCGGTACTATGGTCTTAGTTGTGACCAAACCGAAATTAGAGCCTCACAGTTTAAAGGCTCGTGGAAATAACTAAGTAAATAAGTAAACTCATGTCGTCGGTCGGTTCGAAAAGTAAAATAAAGAAACGTGGTTGAAATTCGTCATCCGTCGAGGGAGAAGATGGTCAAACAGGAGCAAGGGCGGCTACCATGGTTCCGGGTAAACATTAAGCGTTAGATAGTAAGTTTAGTTTTAAACCATAATGTGTAGAGTGCTTGTATATTTGAAAACATTTATCGTTGTCTGTCTGCAAGAATTTCATAAGTATTTCAGTAAAACAATTCATTGCTAGCGTTAGATAGTAAGTTTAGTTTTAAATCATGAGGCGTAGAGTGCATGTAGATTGAGAAACATTTATTGCTGTATGTATTCGATAATTAAATGAGTATCCCATTAAAATAATGAGTGCTAGCATACTCCGTATTTTATTTAGTTAATTCACTGCGGAAAAGATGATTGCTAATTGAATTTATTTTATTAATCCATAATTGTTTGACTGGCTAGTAAAATATAACATTCTAGGAAAATTGATACCTATGAAATGTTGACTATTATTTCACTTCACGCAGGACACTCCGCTCGCTTCGCTCACTACGGCGGCGCAACCTCCAAATTAACCCAAGGCATGCCCAAAATGACTTGGAACTGGCCGCTTTCTCAGTGAGTGAAAATGCTTTAAGGAGCCTAAAATTATTATTTCAAGCGCGTGTAAGAAATAGCATATTATTTTATATGGAGGAAAAGTAACTTTTCCTCCAAATAAAATATGCTGTTTTTTCTTCAAATGTCGACAAATTAATGCAAAAACATCTCTTTTTAATAGTAATAATATCTAATTATTATTAAAGATAAATGGGTTCGCAAGGCGGCTTAAACCACGGTCGTAGGTGGTCTTGCTTAGACCGGTGTCGGTGAATATAATGTAACATAAAGCTGTCAGTGGACACTGTCAACAATAATTATTTTTTTAAGATTGCGTCTCCGATTGCGTTTTAATTCCGTATTGATAAGCAGTTATTGAGTAAGCTCGATTAAATAATAACCAATTTGTTCCTAAATTAATGATTTTTAGAAATGCAGTCACAAATTGAGTGATAAATACAAATTGTAGTTTAATAAATCTTGAGTTGTTGACGCTTATTTTGTTGTCTGTTTGTATTGTATCTATGTTGCTATGAGAACACTTTTACCTCCGCCGGCGGAAAAGTGAAAAGTAAAGCTCCGGCGGCGGAAAAACGAAACTTCACGGCCGCCTACACAGTCGAGTAATGACGGATTTACTGACGTTTGAAGAAAAAAGGCTTTTTCAATGAAATCTCGAATAAATTGCTTTTATAGGTAAAGCATCTGGCAGATCCCAGTATTTCAAGTTGTGCTCATACTTTTGGTATAAGTATTAGGATTCTATATTAATTAGCAACTCCTACGAAATTCTGTCTGATTTTCCTCACGGTATTCCTATTTCTATGGTAGCGGCGCGTCGGTAGTAGATATTTTAATACCAGCCAGTAATAATTGTGTTAATAATGAACCAAAAATACCGATGCCAATAAAATAGTAGAATCCGAACCAAACGTCAACTTTTATAGATACAGGTACCTACCTAAACATCAAGTATATATTTGCCTCCTAAGCTCTCAGAATCGGCCGTAATTCATAATATCGCGTAGCTGTGAACGGCCTCCTAAAAATATTGAACCCAAATCTTTCTAAGCTGCCAAATAATAGCAGAACATTTATTTTGCGTCATACTTCTATGTTCTTAACAGCGTTTTGAAGCCATCTAGTTGCTTTGAGAATTACATGGTATCGAGACATATTTTGTATTTTCATCCTGATTAGCTCCACTTGTTTAAATAAAATTTTCAAAAATGGTAATCTTGATTTTTTTTCCTAATTTCCTGGTCCGTCTCTCATTAATAAAAATTATGTGCCTCACCTTTATAAGCACACAACTGAAGTGAAACTTCTGAAACAGATATAAGGAATTGAGTATTCATTATTTTCTCAACTATTTCTCCCGGTTTCGACACTCTCCTTTACTTTTTTCCTTTTTTCAACTTTTTTTCGCCGAAAACCTCGTTTCTAACTTTTTTTTTATGTTTATGTTTTTTTATCTTTCCGAACAGCTCTTTCTTTTTTTTATTAATGTTTTTTCTTATTTGGTTTTATAATACTTTTATTAACATTCCGAATATCTTTTGATTTTGTTTTTTTTATTTTTTTTTTTGTTTTAAAGTTTTATAATAATTTTACTTTCAGAACATATTTTACGTTTTTTTTTTGTCGATTTTTTCCGGTTTTTTCAAGAATGTTTGTTTTATTTTTCATAAGGCATTTTTCTCTTCCAATTTTTGCCATCCCCGACCTCGTATGTGAACTCCGTCGCCTTTTTTTCGCCGAAATCCGCGTTTCTCTAACTTTCTTTTGTATTAATTTTTTTATTTCGTTTCATAATACTTTTATTACCTTTCCGAACAATTTTTTACGGCTTTTAATTTTTTTTCCCATTTTTTCGAACATATTTTGATACCCGGAGGGATGGACGGGGGTAGTATAATTTCCTTGCCCCTTACTAAGGACCCCGTGATACGGGGTTATCCTTGTCAAATTTTCGATGCAAGGCTCCGTTACAGAGATATCGGCAAAAACTGTTTTTTCCACAAAATCCCCCCTTAAATTAAAGCCACAGTCCCCCCCATATAGTCAAAGGTAGCCCCCATGAGGCGCACCTACCATAATACCTTCGACCCCGCAGCTATTCAGACTGTTCCCGTTCTCCTGAAATTAATTATTTTAGTTTTTCTTCTCCCTTCTCTCCTGACCGAATGGAGAGGAGGGGGGGGGGGAGGGTTTACGTGGTCCACTTTCGATCATTTTACCAGCAGCGTTTTCTAACAGCGATCTGTTTTGACCTTTCTTGTCTATTCCACGACGTCACCCGACATTGGCCGAATCGGCAGAATAACACATGTGTTCGCGGTACGCTGGATCCCTTGTAACCGTCTGATAGGTGAGTGGTTCGATAGTGTGTTTGTGATGCAAAGGTCGCTGGTTCGATCCCCGTCAGTGCTAAGCTATGTTTTTTTATTTCTTTTTAGGTTATGTTTGTAAAAAGTTTTTTTTCTTGATGGGGTATGCCATGGGTAAGGTTTGGTTAGCACTTGGTTAGTTTCCTTTTCTTGAGCCTCCGTAACGAGCGCTACGAGGGCTATGCGTAACAAAATTATTGCCGACATTCGGCCAGTCGCCGAAGGTCACAAGAAAAAAAAAATCAAAACAGACCGCTGTCTGAAGACGCTAGTCATTTTATCACCGCTACATGTCCTGAAAATTGTAACCTTCTAGCTCTGGAACATGCTTAATTAAATGGGCGCTAATGTGTTTCACTTCAATAATTATGGGACGTACCTAAATCAAATATATCATATTTATATGCTACTTTCCCGTATTTGTCAGATATAGGTAATCTTTTTTAGCCAACCAAACGTTCTGGTATTTAGCAGATACGGGAAATCATATTAGCATATCTTTATATTTTTCTTAACGGTTCAACTCCTATTGGATTTTACTCTACGTAATCCAATTTTAAATCAACTTTTGGTGTGAAAAATTAAAAATTATTTCGATTCTTTTAGGTAATACATCTCATACTACTATGACTATATTTAGTGTGAGTCATAAATAAAATCTACATTTAAACACATTTTTTCGCTATTTTGCTAAAACTTAATTAGGTTTACATAATAAGATAGCCAGCCTCTTCATGAATGAGCTGGCAAAGTGCCTAATAGTGAAGCAGAAGCTAGAACTCACCAAAAATAAACACAAGTGTCTCGTGACAGGCTTGATTTTGGCTGTCATCAAGGTCGAATGTTACAAACCTACAAAGAAAAGGGATTCTTTGTGAATGTGTTCGCGGAAACAAATGCAAGCTGCTGTGTATTTCGTAAAAAGTGCATCCAAAGTACGGGCGCGTATTACAATAGGTAATATTTCACTTTTCGCACGGCTTCTCCGCTCGCTACCGCTCGCTACGGGGCCGGGGGCTCAAACATCGAATGCAATCGCTCGAGTCAACGCCACCTACACTAGATGGCGTTGGGGACGCTTTTACCTTAGATGTTTTTCTTTCACCTACACCAACTGCACTTGGTGTACGTCAAGGTAGCTCCACCAAATAATCGTGCAGTAGCGAAAGAAAAAGCCATCACATGTTGTCAATTAGTATAAAATTATTTATTTATTTTAACACTGGTAAATAAAAGCAAAGTAGGGTCTGTATTGTCCCTCAGCCGTTCACTGTTGTGATCGCATAGTATTATTGCCTCGAATAAACGAGGTTAGAGGCCAAAAATATTTAGCAAGAAGATAAGTGAACCTGCGATAACCTAACCAAAATAATTATCGAATCATCTTGTCTTGTTTTGAAAACACTACCGTATTTTAGCATGTAATATTTTATTATTATTTATTTTTGCCCAAAGAATGAATGAACACCTAGTAAGTATATTTGGTAAAACTTGTCTAAAATTAGTTGTGTTAAATTTCAGCTAAGACAATGTTTTTCAGATCACAGAATTTCAACAACTTGGTGTTGACCAAAGAACTGCAGTTTTAGCTGCTCAAGTCTACTTGGAGCTTTGCGAAGGTAGGTAAGGTACCATGTTAATGTTACAATTTCTAAACGAATTGTGACCGTATGGCTGTATATCGTTTCAAATAGATTTTGAAATAAATACAAGCTAGTATTTCTCGTTAAATCTTGAGTCAAATATTGAGAAATGTACACTAAATCGGTGATACGAAATACGAATTTTCAAATGGTTAGTGAATTGGCCATTGATATTATGCCTATTTATTTGAACTGTTTGTTCTTTACTAGTACTAGAGCAATCTAAATCTAACTCAAGCTAATCGGAATAAACACATCCAAGCAATTCACCCAAAAAAAAAATAAAATAAGCATACATGAAATTCAACAGCTTATTGCAGATAAAAGAATTGCTGTCTCGTTAAATCTTGAACTGGATGCCTAATGAACCAAATCAGTGATGTGATGTCAAATACATCTGCACTGTGCACTTACTATTCTTAAGTGATTATTCAAGTAATAATTTATGTTTCATTCTTTTTGATGTGTAAACATCTTACATGGCGGTATGAGGGCAAATCTTGCCAAATGAGACGGAAATGTGCATGCGGATGGGGACGGAAATGTGTAAACGGATGTGACACTATAACCACACACAGTGATTTTACGAGGGCTACTCAAATATTTGTGCATGTCGATATAGGATATGTTTACACATCAGTGTCTCGAGTACTAGCAGATTTTTTTAAAAATCAAAATCCGATTTTTCCTAGACATCTGAATAGTATTAAGTATGATTTACATTACAATTTTTCTTTTTAGTGAAAAGATATTGGAGTCCAGAATATGAATTTGTGTCTACCTTACAGAAAATTGTTATAAGAGCCAAGAGAAAGCCTTACGAGTCATTTAGTGTCTTTTTACCTATTCCCAGCTACGAGCAACTTAATTTCGTGAAACTACAGGTATTTTTAAGAAGTTGCAATAGTGACAGGTAAGCATTAATATATTTCTCCTTAAATATTCAGTTTGATGTAATATTTGCAGTATGTGAGTAAGGAACTATTAAATTTATAAATAGAAACAATTTAAGATAAAAATTTTATTGCTTAACCTACAGATTTAGACTGTTTTAAAAATAATGAATAGGATTATTATTATTTATTATTTACTTATTTATTTAGCATTATGCTAATATACAATATGTTAATTTAGTTAATACTATAATAGTTACAATACAATATTAAATTAAAATATTACCATAACCATAAATATACCTACAAAAAATTTAATTGAACCAATGGTATCATTATTTGTAATAATCAACGTAAGGTTGAAGAACATTAGCTAGAAAACTTATACATACATTAATACACTACATGAACTAAATTTACCCTTGATAAATTCCCAAAAAATACAGAACAGAAAAAATAAATCCAAACATGCCTCACTCTACCCGGAAGCATACCGTTAATCTATTTTTAAATATATTGAGGCTTTGTAAAGTTTTAATTGTATGTGGAAGGCCATTAAAATCAAGTAAGCCCTTATGGTACAGTGACTTTTCAGTACTTTTTTTTATTTTTTGTGGTGACATAAAAATTTGTTTTATTTCTCGTCGGATAGGAATGTACTGATTCAAAAGTTATGAGTTTTTGACTAAGATAATTGGGAGTTAAGCCATTATTAATTTTATAAATAAATGTCATAACCTGAAATTTTACAAACTTTTCAACTGAGGGCCAGTTTAACTCCTCTAACATACTTCTTATTGATGTATCTCTCCTTGCTCTTAATATAATACACATTGCTGTGTTCTGAAGTTTTTGTAATCTGTTAATCTCATTCTTGTTAGCTGCATACAGGGTGTTCGAAAAATAGACGGAGATATTTTATAGGGTGATTCCTTGTTAAAAAATAAGAAAAAAAGTTTCTATAAAAATGGGTCCGGAAATGCAGAGTCACACTTAAAAAAAAAATCGGTTTTTTATGAATATCTTAAATATGCTTGTACTTATTTTGTAGTGTTATCTGTAGTAATAAGCGACTTATTTAGCCTTAATTAAATTAAAAATATAAAATCCAGTGGCGTCTCGGGGGGCGTCATACCGAATATTATCGACAAAAAAAATGCGCGCCACTGACTTTTTAACATTTTATATTTTTTTTGTATTAAGCAACTAAAAATACAATATTTTTGCTTCTTGAATTGTTTTCGTATCTGGCTTCGTTTTCGATAAAAGAAAATAAAAACCAGTTTATTACATTTACAACTTTTTTTTTAATCGGTTTTTTATCAATATCTTAAATATCCATTTGACCGATTCTGTTAAAATTTGGTAGTCTTGTTTGTAATAATATGAGGCTAAATTAGCCTTAATAAAAATAAAAATATGAAGTCCAGTGGCATCTCGGGAGGCATCATACCGAATATTATTGACAAAAAAGTGTGCGCCACAGACTTTTTACACATTTTATATTTTTTTCGTATTAAGCAACTAAAAATACAATATTTTTGCTTCTTGATTTGTTTTCATATCTTACTTCGTTTTCAAGAAAAAAAAAATAAAACCAGTTTATTACATTTCCAAACTTTTTTTTTAAAATATCGGTTTTTTTATTAATATCTTAAATATCCATTGACTGATTCTGTTGAAATTTGGTAGTCTTGTCTGTAATAAATGAGGCTTAATTAGAATAAAAATATGAAGTCCAGTGGCGTATCAGGAGGCATCTTATCGAATATTATTGACAAAAAAGTGTGCGCCACTGATTTTTTCGTATTAAACAACTAACAGTACAACATTTTTTTTCTTGAATTGTTTTCGTATCTTGCTTCGTTTTCGAGAAAAAAAAGTAAAGACCAGTTTATTACATTTCCTAACTTTTTAATAAAAAAAAAAATAGTTTTTTTATTAATATCTTAAATATCCATTGACCGATTCTGTTGAATTTACCTGTATAATTATTTTCTAGAACTGACGCGCAAATGTCAAATTGTCAAACCTCCATGCAGAAATGAATATTTGTTTTCCAAGGCACTTGTGATTTTTTTCAGCAAAAATTGATAAACCAATTTTGTCCAGTGACATGCAATAAAATGGATTTTATTTTATTTTTTCTTGAAAACGAAGTGGGCAAAGAAGTTGTATTTTTAGATGCTTAATCAAACAAAAAATATTAAAGTTACAAAAAGGTACTGGCATATATTTTTTTGATAATAATATTTGCTAAGCTGCCCCGCAGGACGCCACTGGACTTAATAATTTTATCTATTTAGGGCTAAATTAGCCTCTTAATACAACAAATAACATTGCCAAATTTCAAAAGAACCGAGTGAATATTTTTTGAGACATTAATAATTTAATTTTTTATTTTTTTTAAATTTTAACACCCTGTATCTTGAAAACCCTGCATTTCCGGATGTTTATAACAACTTTTTTCATATTTTCTAACAAGGAATCACCCTCTAAAATATCTCCGTCAATTTTTCGAACACCCTGTTTAATATCGCAGCGCTATAAACTAAATGGGATTAAACCAAACTGTTAAAAATAGTAATTTTCGACCACTGAGTGAGCAGATGCTGATATCCTTGAAAGAAAATTTATATTATTAGTAATTTTATCGATGACAAGAAGAATATGTTCTTTAAAAATGAGGTGCTTATCAATAAGAAAACCAAGACGCATTTGATCAACTTTCACAATAGTACTATTAGATACAGGGTGTCCGGAACTAGCATCGCCAAATTACAGATGGTGATTCTACATAAGAAAACATGAATATTTTTTCATATAAACATGGGTCCGAAAATGCATAGTTTCCAAGATACAGGGTGTCAAACTTTTTATAAAAAATCAGTTTTTTGTTAATATCTTAAATATGATTTCACTGATTTTGTTGAAATTTGGCAGGGTTATCTGTAGTAATAAGGGGCTCATTTAGCCTTAATTATATTAAAAATATAAACTCCAGTGGCGTCCCGGAGGGCATCATACTGAATATTATTGACAAAAAGAGTGTGCGCCGCTGACTTTTTCAAACACTTTATATTTTTTTCGTATTAAGCAACTAAAAATACAATATTTTTGATTCTTGAGTTGTTTTCGTATCTTGCGTCGTTTTCGATTAAAGAAGTAAAAACCGGTTTATTACATTTCCAAACTTTTTTGATAAAATCGATATTTTTATTTATATCTTAAATATGCTATCATCAATTTTGTTGAAATTTAATAGGGTTACCTGTAGTAACAGGCGGCTCATTTAGCGTTTATTAGAATAAAAATATAATGTCCAGTGGCGTCCCGGAGGTATCATACGGAATATTATTGACAAAGAAATGTGCGCCACTGACTCTTTTAAACATTTTATATTATTTTCGTATTAAGCAGCTAAAAGTACAACAATTTTGTTTCTTGAATTGTTTTCATATCTTGCTTCGTTTTCGAAAAAAAAAAATAAAAACCAGTTTATTACATTTCTTTAGGGCACCAAATTCTACATCAAACGCTGTAATAAACTGGTTTTATTTTTTTCTCAAAAACGAAGCAAGATATGAAAACAATTTAAGAAACAAAAATGTTGTGTTTTTAGTTGCTTAATACGAAAAAGATATAAAATCGTTAAAAGAGTCAGTGGCGCACATTTCTTTGTCAATAATATTCGGTATGATGCCCCCAGGGACGCCACTGGACATTTTATTTTAAAACTGATAAACGCTAAATGAGCCGCCTGTTACTACAGATAACCCTATTAAATTTCAACAAAATCGGTGATAGCATATTTAAGATAAAAATAAAAATATGGATTTTATCAAAAAAGTTTGGAAATGTAATAAACCGGTTTTTACTTTTTTAATCGAAAACGACGCAAGATACGAAAACAACTCAGGAATCAAATAATATTGTATTTTTAGTTGCTTAATACGAAAAAAATATAAAGTGTTTGAAAAAGTGAGTGGCGCACACTTTTTTGTCAATAATATTCGGTATGATGCCCTCCTGGACGCCACTGGACTTTATATTTCTAATCTAATTAAGGCTAAATGAGCCCCTTATTACTACAGATAACCCTGTTAAATTTCAACAAAATCAGTAAAATGTATTATGATATTAACAAAAAACTGATTTTTTATAAAAAGTTTAACACCCTGTATCTTGGAAACTATGCATTTTCGGACCCATGTTCATATGAAAAAATGTTCATGTTTTTTATGTAGAATCACCCTCTGTAATATGGCGACGCTATTTCCCGACACCCTGTATTTTTATTTGTAAGTTGCATAAATTAAATTCCTCTTGAAAATAGACTTAGAAAAAGTGGAAAAATTTTAAATTGGTTTGTAAGATTATCAGTTTTAAAACAAATTATAAGTAGCAGCACATAAACAATTGACAATAATGCTTCTTAATTATACATTATTTTAGTTGCATTTGACGATATCTCTTACATCTACTTTTTCCAGTAAATTCCCATGTAAATCGATAATTTGGAATGTGAAATGAGAAGAGCCAAATATTTTTTGAAATTACTTAATAATAATTCTATATAACTTGTTGCTTAGACTTTTTGTATATAGTGCAGACATTTTTACTTTGTACAACTACTTTTGTTTTCAGTATCTTCTTGGCTATAGTTCAATCCGATTCTACCTGTGTCTACTATCGAATAACTAAAGACTTGGAAGAGCCAATAGAGACAACTGCAAAGCACCTAAGAGTCAATAAGCAGGAGAAGTTAGATTCTGAAATAAGGAAGTGCAGAACAACAATTCAGCAGTCTGCACTTCTTGGAATTCCTATAACTATAGCAAAAAATAAACCTGTGGAACCTAAAGAATTTGTCGTGGAAGAAGCTAGTTCCACATCTTAGTAGCTAGGCATGTATTTAGTTAACTTATTGACTCTTTAATGTAAGCGATTTTAACTATGTTTTCCTTCGCCATTTTGAGCTAGAGTTTTTGTAATAGAGGCATAAATATATTGTCTTGTCATTTTGTCCTATACTGAATAATAGAGGTTGGAACAGTTGCAATTATTAATGAAATTACTGTTTTTGAGTTTGTGCATTGTAAAACAAATAAGATTTAAATTTGGTGGATTTTGTTGTTTAACCAATTACACTTCGATGTCTATTGGCCAGATGTAACCTTAAGCTTAAAAGGAAATCTCATAATTAGGGGCGTGCAGTGATATTTTAAGATAGGGAAGCATAGGCAGTTCGTGAAAGTTGGTGCCAACAAAAAAAGGCCGCCGCGGGCTGAAAAATTTGAGGGACCACGCCCAATTTTTACCCAAAAGTCATTAAAGTCGTTAACAAAACAAGGATTCGGCGCCCCCTGGGGCGTCCCCTTGAATGGCAACTTGTTGCGCACTTAAAGAAATGAATAAGTACCTTTCCTATTTGTAATGTAGTTCGATTCTTGACGTCATCATAAAAACGTGGATGCTCCGACATATTTTGGAGAAGTTTGTTTTCAATGGACAGCAGCGATATTTGCGAAAGTCTTTCCTGCCCCGTTGAATTTCTTACGAAATTTTTTATACGTTTAAGTGTTGAAAAATTGCGTTCTACTGATGAACTTGTGGCAGGTATTGTCAATACTAATTCACACAATTTCGACACTTCAGTGTAGGCATCTTCCAGCTCTTTGTCTCTTAAAAATTGCATTAGTTCTTTAGCGTTATTTTTTGTACTAATGTCATCAGTTTCGTAAATCACTTTTAGTTCAGATCGTAGTAACACTCGGTCGAAGAACTGGCCATAATGAAGAAGAAGAGATTTAAACGCATCTTCTGGAAAAGTTTTTTCTTTATATGCAGCAAAATTGCAGAGCTCGAGGAATTTAAAATCATTTAAACCGTTAAATCTATAGTTTATTTGTTACTGAATTTGATCGACTATTTCATAAAAGAGGCGTCTGTATGACATTTGAACATCTCCCACCCTGTCTGTTCGAAGACGCTTGGCTTGTGGCTCTACATTTAACGTCATCGTTTTCTCCCAAAACAGGTCAAAGTCATCTCTTTTTTGTCTTAACATGGACTTAAAATCCTCCACTTTTTTTTAGTAAAAAGCAATATCATTTGTCTTGGTTTGTAATATATTAAAAACGTTGTCCGAGAATGGAAATATTTCTGAAAATATGTTCAACAAATAATTAAAATTAAAATCTCGTTTCAAACAGTCCAAAAATCCCCTCGAACTATTTATTGCTTCAGAGTCTCATGTTTCATTATTTTCTATTATATTCTCAAATAGTTCAATGAGTGATTCACGATTTTCAGAGACTGCTAGCACAAGCCTTCCATTATAGTTCCACCTAGTAGGAGCTACTTTGGGCAATCGTTTGTGAACAATGGAGTACAAAGCAAGTGGACGTTTTGTTGAGTTGGAAAAAAACGCTGCCATACCGCTTAAAGTAGCGAAAAATACTTTACACTCTTTAATGTGATTTATGGACTGGGATAAAACTAAATTTAATTTATGAGCAAAACAGTGGACAAATAGAGAGAGCACTTGGGAAAGTTTCTCGAACTTTAGCTTGCAGACCCCCTAATTGTCCTGCCATCACTGCAGCTCCATCATAGCTTTGAGCAACTAATTTTTTGTCCCCATTTATTTCATTAATAACGTTATAAACTATGGTATATAATGCAACTGCTGTACGATTTTCGGAAACATTCTTAAAACCTAAAAGTCGCTCTTGAATACTTCCGTCTTTTTTAACGTAGCGTATTACTATAGATAATTGGCTAAAATTAGTGATATCAGTTGTTTCGTCCAGAACAATAGCAATGAACAGCGCTTCGCCAATCTCCTGCTTAATTATTTTTAAAATAATGGTTGCAACAACGGAAATTAACTCATTCTGGATACGATTCGACGTTCCGCGAAAAACGGTAGAATGCTCTAAATGATTTTTTAAGCATTCATCATATTTAGCCATTAAACTAAGTAAATCCTGAAAATTTCCTCTATTTGAGGAGACCCTTGTTTCGTCATGACCTCTAAATCCCAATTCGTGCTGCCCGAGAAAAGACACAACATGGATAAGTCTTTTTAATATTTGTCCATTTTTATCAACTAGTTCATTGTGTTGGCGGTGACTAACTTCCAACTGCTTATTAAGGGAGTGTTCAATTCTTGTTTTGCCAAAGACTTTTTTTTTATGACTGCCTGCAAATGAGCTTTGGACATAACGTGTCTTTTTACAGCTTTATGCAAATTGTTCAAATCGGAAAAACCGGTTTTATTCCAGAGACCTTTTTCCTTTTCAAAAAGTAAGCATGGCCAACAAAATAATTTACTAATATTTTCACACCCTGTTAACCA